>SDVV010000810.1:0-28660 GCA_016164225.1 Gammarus roeselii
CCCCTGCTCACTCTAATCTGGTGTAGCCCCTGCTCACTCTAATCTGGTGTAGCCCCTGCTCACTCTAATCTGTTGTAGCCCCTGCTCACTCTAATCTGTTGTAGCCCCTGCTCACTCTAATCTGGGATTGCTCCTACTCACTCTAATCTGGTGTAGCCCCTGCTCACTCTAATCTGGTGTAGCCCCTGCTCACTCTAATCTGGTGTAGCCCCTGCTCACTCTAATCTGGTGTTGTCCCTGCTCACTCTAATCTGTTGTAGCCCCTGCTCACTCTAATCTGTTGTAGCCCCTGCTCACTCTAATCTGTTGTAGCCCCTGCTCACTCTAATCTGGTATAGTCCCTGTGTTCCGCTGCTCTGTAACTGTCAACCAGTCTGCAGCATATTGTCTGACATGGAAGTAGTTGTAATAAGTGGGGCGGAAGTTTGCATTGTAACTTGAGCCCAGTAATTTTTTAAACTCTCTGAGCGTAGTGTGAAGTTTTACGTATCTGAGGACATCATTGCTGAGGAACTTCGTTGCGTCGGTTTGAAGCATATAGGTATGACAGAGTTTGACGTTTATGGAATGGCGTTTTTGGTCTTATAGCAGTGACCTGCCATACCAAACTACAATGATGTTGACTTTAACCCACGAGAGTGTTAAATTAGTGGCCACGTGTCATGTTGGGCTCGTGAGTGTCTGGCCCGCTTTTCTGCCCCGCTCTATTTACTCCAATTTGATACTTCGTTCTGAATCATACTTGTACTGTTTTTCAATCCTCATAACTTTTTGATGTTTTTTAAACTCTAAACTTTAAAAACACTATTCCCTTGGCAAAAACTCGGGTAAAGAAGTTTTGACTTTGATCTCTGATGCATAACCATAATATTGTGGGTAATAGTAATTATAAGCAGACGTTAGAGAAGGGAGACATCAGGGTGGAAGTTGCGGGAGAGCGGGCAATGGATAGACGTGAGAGGAAAATGAATGAATTTCGAAGCCGTCCTGTTGTGGTTCCCGCCCTTGGCGTCTTGTCGAGAAACGGGATAGACGTTGGTGGGAGAGAGCCCGGCAGTTATGACGCAGCAGGTGTTAAAACCTGTAGACGCTGTCGAGGCACCGCTGCTAACACTGAACTCGGACCTCACTCTCGACCCGAAGTCTGTTGTCGAGTCCTGGCCGGACCTTTCCGCGCTAAAGTGCTTAGGTTGTGCGTGTGAATGCATGCATGAGAAAAGTTTGAGGTGGGCATTGCCGTCAGCCACCTCCCGTGCTGGGGAATTCGGCCTTATGTTTGTATCTATAATTATAACCACCTTTGTTGCCTGTCTTTTTCAGTGGTGTGTGAGGAGTGCCACTGGTCATCGCAGGTGTTTGAGCCATTCATGGATCTCTCGCTTTCCATCACAGAAGACAAGGTCAGATCACGAATTATGCTAATTTAAAGTATAAATTGTATACACACAAACATGTATTATCAAAAATTCGTTGTATTTAAATTATACGTCCCTGTGGCAGGAGGGTGAGAATGCTGCTACCGTACCCCGCTCTTGTTTTAAGATGTAAAAGAATAGGGGCGAAGCGAATGGGCTGTTAAGTTCTCCCTTTAAGTCGGCAAGGCAAGCGGGGGGGAAGGAGAAGCTCGCGGCTCCAAGCCCTATTGTTGATGACGGTAAATGTGTGTAGTTGCAGTATGAGTGAAGCAAAGAGGAGATATAGAAACGTGATTGTTGTGTAGTAGAAGTTTTTTATTTTGGCGCTGAGAAAGACGAAGTTGTGAGGAATGGGCGAGTATGACTTTGGTGTGATAAGTAGAAGAAGTCCGGGCATGGATGAAGGTTGGGCACAAAAGAAGGTGCGGCAATGTTACTGAGTGATTGGTTGGTTGGTAGCGTTACGGAATGGAAAGAAGTGTCCCCTAAATATTTTTGGGTGGATTAGATTGCAAGTTAAGAATATGATAAAGGTCGTTTATGAATGAAAGTGAGAGGAAGGACTTTGGATTAGCCTGAGTCATTGTTTAAGTCTTAGAGGTCAATACAGCATAATGGATCTGAGTACATAATGGTATCATAGCATTGGGGCCTGACTGTCTAAAAAACGGCAGTCGAATGATTGGTGAGGCTACTGAATCTGTGTTTTATGTCTGGCGTGGGGCCGATTGAGTGTCGCAGTGCTCACATTGTTCCGCAGTATAAAGACAGAGTAAATAAAAAAGAATGTAGCGACTCGAGAGGTAGCAATTTGTGTATGATGTGTAAGCTGTACGGAAAAGTGTTAATCAACATGAAAGGAGACTGTACAGATGGTGAGATTGGCGGTGAACCGTGTGATAAAGGTGTGCAAATCAGATTTATTGCAGTGAAACAAGCGTGTGTTTAGAACCTCACAAACGAATGTGTTCTGACCTTCTTGGATCTGGAAATGGCCTGCTACGGTCAAAAGAGTGCGTTGTGAAGGGTGTTGCGTTTGTATGGAGTGGGCAATTTTGTTAAGAACGGTCTCGAGATTATATGTTTGCAGCAGAGCATGTCTCTGAGTGGAAAGCGAGGCGAGTGCTTGGTTCCCGATGAAAGTGGGACTGAGACAAGATTTCGTTATGTTCTCCTGGCTGTTCAATTTCAGCACAGATGCAGTGGCCGGGGAGGCGAAGAGCTGTCAGTAAATATGGGTGGAGTTGGCAGTTGAGTCTGTTCCTGTTTGCGAATGATTCGACTCTGGTCGCAGACTCGGAATAAATGTTGTGTAGGCTGGTGTTAGGATGAGGGATCGAGAGGAGGAAGCTCCGAGTTGAGGTTTTTGAGATGATCGTGGACTGACGATGCGGTCGAATCAGTGTCCCAAATGAAGTTGTTGGAGGAAGTTCAGCGTTTCAATTATTTGGGCTCTCATTTAAATAAGACTGGACTTGTGGAAACTAAATTGAAGGCTGTTAAGTGTTGGGTGCACTGCAGAGTGGGATGAGCTGCTGAATATAAGGTAAGGAAGCAAAGTGTGGGTTGTATGAGGGAATGGCTGACCCAACTGTGCTCTCCGTGGCTGAGATATGAGGGGCGAAAGCAGAAGAAAGCAGGTCAAAAAATGATATAGGGTTCACGGGCCGCACGGAGTCACACCTATATTTCGGTTCATACTCCCCTGTTCTTCACTATCTCTCATTTTCTCCTCCTTCTTGAATCTATGACGTTAATGTAACTCATATGCATTTCATGTTTTGTTCAAGTTTCATTCTACTCCCACTTGACAACTCTCATAACAGTCGTTGCACGGTGCCACCAAAATGTCTATTCAACTCCCACTTCAAAACTCCCATAACAGTCGTTGCACGCTGCCACTTAAATGTCTATTCTACTCCCACTTGACAACTCTAATAACAGTCGTTGCACGCTGCCACTTAAATGTCTATTCTACTCCCACTTGACAACTCTCATAACCGTCGTTGCACGCTGCCACTTAAATGTCTATTCTACTCCCACTTGACAACTCTCATAACAGTCGTTGCACGCTCGCACCAAAATGTCTTCCGATTAGCTAATAGCAGCCAAGTTGCGTTCTTCTTTCATGCAAGGTTTTTCTGCGACTCCTTCCTCTTTTCATTCTTGCTGTCCTCGTGGGAAAGATTCATTAAACTGAGTGCAAATCTTACGCATGGAATTCCCCGTTCTGTCTCTTTTTATTCTTCCTCCTCAGCTAGTGTTCGGGCGCATTGCCCCCGGCACCTTATGGTTGACTGCGAATCCTTGAGAATCAGGAGCAGAGTAGGTTGAGAGTTGATCCTCCTTGCTGCCACCCACGAATGCTGGGACCATATGGAGTTCCTGTACATCTAGTGGCACCCGTGTATACCTTTGACATACGCCGCGTAAAGAACAGTGACCTTACAAACTTGTCTATAACCTAATGCAGCACTAGTTGCAGGTTTAACTTGCATCGCCTAATGAATGCTGATTCCAACGCGTTGGAAAGCCTCGTCACTCTACACTAATCTGATCTTTGACCTCACACCTGGCCCGTAGTGAGTGTTGCGGCGTCCTGGCCGAACCCTTTTGCGGTAACGGCTAAGACTTGGTACGTGTGCCAGTGCATGAACGATGTGTAAGATGGTTCTTGCCGTCGGCCACCTCCCTTTTCAGGGCTTCGGCCTCGCATCTGTATCTAAATTCATGGTAATCGTCCCTTATCCTAATATTTAATTTTAGTAATCCACTTGTCCCAACCTCATCCGTGACACTCATCCCATTTTCGTGTTCTTCATAAAGCATGGTAGTTCACCATTTTTTACGACTCGTTTTTGTTTTATAAATATTCCTGCGAAATATTAAAGTACTCTTCTCGCTCCCAACAACTTGAGGAAATAACCGTGCCAGAAAGATTATCAATCGCACCAGTGGACTGTTTAGATACGACCTTTACTTGAACCATATGTAAGTTTTTGTGAAAGATTCTTTCAATAAATTTGAGCATAGTAACCCTAGCCCACATCCATCGTTTCTGAAGTAGGATATTTTTCCAACTACCTTCCGTAACGTAAAATGTCAGTAACCCTGCCTCTCCTCTAGTATTCATGATGTTCCTCAATGTTGTTCCAGGGCAAGCCCCGTAACATGGCGACTCCCGACGAGTGTGTGTTTGACTGCTTCGGCCGAGCCGTCGCAGGCGGGGCGCGGCAAGTAGGCGTATCCAAGCACCAGCTGAAAAAGAAGAAAAAGTTAGCTAGGAAAGGCAGCCGAACATCAAAGTACGGCAAGAAATCGACTAATAACAAAGAAAACAAAGGAATGCCCGCCGAAAAGCCGGTGAGCACAGAAGAGGAGGTGCAGAGACGACTCACAGAGAAGAGAAGACCGGAAGACGAAGAATTTATGAAGAAGCGGGCGGCCGAGGAGGAGGAGCTAGCACGCAGACAGCGGGTCAGCAGAGTGCCGGTCAATGGCGTGCCTTCGATAGTGGTAGGCGGAGCTGGAGGGCCGGTCAACGAGAGCAGCCGTTACAAGGTGCTAATGGCGGCACGCACCGCCAGGCTTAAGGATGAGAGCGGTAATGGGGAGTCCAGCGACGAGGAAGACGAGGAGGTTGAGTACGACCATGACGACGATATCGAAGATGATGGCACTCTTAACAAGAAGTCGGGCTCGAGTAGAAGCTTGAACAGGATAGGTTTAGCGTCTAGTAAATCAGATAATGAAAAGAGTTCAATAAAAAATAAAGCTATGAATGATAAGAACGTTTTACTCAGTAGATTGAGTGTATTAACGGGTAAAAATAGTCCTGCGAAAGTTAATGGTAAAAAAGAAAGTGAAGAAGAGGAGGAGGAAGAAGAAGAGGAAGAGGAGGATGAAGAAGATGAGGAAGATGACAGTGATGACGAGGAAGAGGATGAAGACGAGGAAGAGTCGGACTCTGACGACAAGAACGGCGAAAGCGATTTGGCGAGTGGTGCCAAGAAGAAAGGTTGGTCCGCAGGTAAACCGCAGTTTGTCAGCCGGTTCTGGCAGTCTGTGTCGAGCGTCTAACCGCTGTGTGTCCCTACCAGCTTAGGCTGGGCTGTGTGTCGCCTCATGCCATCGACTCACGCCAATAAGTTAATAAGAATTTCACTAGAAGTAGCGCTTGCCATCGACTCGCATGATGTTCACAAGGATTATACGGCGCTAAACTAGACTGGTAGAAATAGAGCATCGTAACGTTTTCGTGCCACTTAACTGTTCTTTTCAGATGATAATATATACCACGTTTGTTTGTTCCATATTTATTTGGGTTGGTAAATGTCAACTCGGTATGGCTGGTCAAGCGAACTCTTGAGTTACATTGCAGACACCGGAAGCTGCCAAATGCACCTCAGTGGACAACTCAACCATCTGTCACCCAGACCCCTAACAAAAATCCGGTGGCCGAACAAACCCAACCTCCAGAGTGCTTGAAACGAATATTCTCAATGCAACTAAGCCTAACTCAAACTCCTACAAAATATTTCCAACGCTAGGTAAACCTATCTCGACCCGAGATGACGGATCCAACAATCGCATCATGAAATTGACAGCTAACGTGCATGACCTGCGAAATAATCTAAGCCGAGGGACTGGCCTCTTCGAGTTGTAAACTGAAAACTGCACCGCAGCTTCCTATGCAATTAATGAACGTCTCACAATAATCCAGAAATGTGTCCTAACTGTGGCCCTTCAACTTGTCAAACTCATGAAGAACGGACAAACCAAATGCCTGTGACCTACGCATGTGCTTCCAACTCCGATAATAACCTCAACGACTCACCACCCCAAAACAACCGCAGCTAAACTCCATAAAGTACATCACGAAAGACATTGTTTTCCCAACAGCGCAACTTGTTCAATAACGGTCCTGACTCTCAAACACATGAAAATCGCATTTAATGCCAAGGACGGATTGGACATTTGTCTTACACTTTATGAGAAGAATTGTGCTCTATTTCTGGCCGACCTGTTTTAAAACATCAGCAGCGGTGCTGATAGCTTCACTATCAATGTGGACACAAAACTTCTGAGCGTCGCCTTAATCTTCAAGACCAGCATGTGCCAGGAGACTTGTACAATTTCGACACATCCAACCTACTGCAAGGCTTCACGCTCTTCGACAAGCTTTCTGGCACAATCTTGCCACATCCAACCTGCTCCTAGGGTTCAGGCTCTTGAAGCAGGTCTCGGACACTATCTCTCTACATCCAACCTGTTCTAAGAGTTTGACTCTTGGAGCAGGTTGCAAAGGAGCGAACTAATGTGTTCCTCACCGCAGTCGTAATGTACGAGGACTTGTGGACCAAAACACGGAACCGTGGCTTCCCATGATCTGATAGACCAAAATTCATTATGATTCCCGGCGAGCAAGGATGATGGGAAACTTATCCATTTGCAATATTACCCGTGACGTGCAATGAATGTCTCTACTGCAACCACGTTATCAAACACTGCAAGCCAGGTACTCTTCAGCGCTATAGGAGTTGCATCGGCAAACGCGTAAAAATCAAACTCAAAGCCTTTCAACCTAAGTATTATCACAGCTCATGCCTCGACGAGGCAGGTGACCACGACTGCCTAAAATACAGATACAGACACTAGGTCGCATCTCCCAGAAAGGGGGGTGGCCGACGGCAAGGCGCACCTCACACCCTCATACGCTCACACTCACACAACTTAGCCCTTTTGTGCTAAAGGGTCGGCCGGTATCCCCGCAACATACACTCCGGGTCACGAGTGCAGTTCGAGGATCCGTTGTCGGCAGCAGGGCCCGACAGTTTTCACTGGTTTACCCCCGCCGCGTCATAATGCCCCCCCCCCACCCCCGACCATCCTGACAGCGGGATGCCAAGTTCGGCTAAGCACATCAGAGCAGCGCCAAAAACAACCAGTCACAAACACTCTCCACTCACGCCTGTTCATTGCACGCTCTCCCGCAACTTCCACATTCATGTCTCTCCTTCCTAACGCCTGCTTCACACCATCCATCCACCCATACTCGGTCTACCTCTAGGCCTGCGACCACTCGCCTCCGCATTCATCACCCTTTCTACCAATCTCCCTTTATCCTCCCTCTCCATGTGCCCGAACCATCTCAGAACACGCGAATTCACTCGGCTCTCCAACTTCTTCACCATCCTTGTTCAGATTCGAACCACGTCGTTGGTGATCCGGTCTCTCAGCGTTACTCCAACCATGCTCCTCAAACATTTCATCTCGAAAACATTCAACCTTCTTCTCTCCTCTGCTCTCACCTCCAAACTCTCAGATCCGTAGAGCACAGTTGGGACAACAACACCCTCATGCAGCCCTCTCTTCGCTTCCTTCCATCCTCAACGTCCTACAGCTCATTACACTCTTCAGTGCACCCAACACTTTACACCCCATCTTTACTCGCGCCTTCACTTCAGTTTTCACTAGTTCCGTTATCTCCACATGGGAGCCCAGATACTTTAAACACTGAACTTCCTCCAAGAGCTCTCCATTTAGGGACACACAATTTTGCTCGCATCGACAATCCTCGCGCATCTCATTACTTTACTTTTACCCACGTTCACTCGGAGCTTCCTCCTCTCACACACTCTACCAAACTCACACACTAGCCTACATAGCTTCTCCTCCGAATCCGCAACCAGGGCCGTATCATCCGCAAATAGCAACTGCTCAACAGCCAACTCCATCCATATAGAGGTTGAACAGTCAGGGAGACATCACGCAGCCTTGTCTTAGTCCCACTTTCACTGTGAACCAATCACTCACCTCGCTTCCTACTCTGACACATCCTCGGGTGCTGACATAGAAACTGCACCGCTTTCAACAGATGTCCGCCCACTCCATACAAACGTAACACCCTCCACAGTGCTTCCCTGTCAATCCTGTCGTATGCCTTCTCCAGATCCATGAAGGCCCAGAACACATCCTTTCCTTTTGCAAGGTACTTCTCACAGACCTGTCTCATTGCAAAAATCTGATCGGCACACCCTCTACCATTCCTGAAGCTACACTGTTCCTCTCCAATTACGCAGTCCGTACTGTCTCTAATCCTTTTGATCAGCTCTCCCGTACAACTTACCAACCACACATAACAGACTGATACCTCTCGAGTTGCAGCATTCATTTTTTATCTACTTTGCCTTATAAAGCGGAACAATGCAGGCACTGCGCCACTCAATCGGTACCACGCCTGCCACAAAACACAAGTTCAGTAACCTCACCAACCATTCGACAATCGTTACTCCACCCTTCTTCAGGCACTCGGTTGGAACGCCACTTAAACCAGGGGCTTTCCCTGCTTTCATCACCTCCACCGCCTCCTGCACCTTTTCCCTGGTAATGTCCGCCATAAGTCTTTCTCCCAAAACTGGCATCCGAGCACCACCACACACAGCAACAATGTCAGCCTCTCTCTCATCCTCGTTTCTCTACAACTCATTAAAATACTCGGCCCACCTCTTCCATACATCACCACTTTCCAGCAACAACTGGCCGTTTTCATCTTTCACCACTTGCTCCTTTCCGGTCTCTCCCTTTCTCGCCCTCTTCACCTCTTTCCAAAACATCTTTTTGTTCTCCTCAAAATTCTGGCAAAACCGTCTACCCCACCTGGCATCAGCGTCCATTTTGACTCCCTCAACACCCGCTTCACCTCGTTTCTCATCTCTTTGTAGCTTTCATAAGCCACCACCGAATTCACCTGCAACCACTTTTCAAACGCTCCTCTTTCTCTTGCCACTGCCAGTTTGACCTCCTCGTTTCATCACTCGCAACCTTTCCTTCTGCACCCGCCCACTCGGCGCGCATCACACACTTTTGCACATCTCAGCAACGCATCCCTTAACGTATTCCATTCTTCCTCCACATCTCTTAGGTCTTGTCCTCTCACGTTGTCTTATTCTTCCCTCAGCGCCTGCTGGAACTCCTCGACTCTACTTCTCACATCATCAGTCCACTCACTTTCACTACCTCTCTTCCTCCTCCCACTCGTTTGTTGCCCTTCTACTTCTGCTCCACTCATAATCTATCTTCCACCAGCTGATGGTCAGACACTCCTCCACCCTCCTCTCTCAACACCCGCACATCCAACAGCCTCTCCACCACTCTCTCGATATCAGCACAAAATCCATCAGTGCTCTCTCCACCACTGCACCACGGGCCATCCTTACCCATGTGCACTTGTGGATACCTCGCTTCTTGAACAAACTGTTCCCGACCACCAACTCCTGCTCCATACACAGACCTATCAGGTTTTCTCCACTGTCATTCCTATTGGGAACGCCATACCTTCCTATCACATTCTCCACCACTACATCTCCAACTCTCGCATTAAACTACATTGAAATGACCTCCAAAACTCTCAATACTCTACATTGAAATGACCTCCAAAACTCTCAATACACTCACTCAGGTCAGTCCAGAATTGCTCCCTCTTCTCTTCACTCTTCTTGCTGCCAGGTCCGTAAGCACTCACAAATGCCCATCTTTCTACGCCTAACTTAACTTTCACCCACATCACTCTGAGGACACCTCCTTCCATCCTGTAGCGCTACTAGCCAACCGATCACTCAATATCAAGACCACACCTTCTCGTGCCCACCCTTCCTCCACACCAGACTTCCTTCCACTTACCACACCAAACTCACATTCGCCCTTACCTTTCGATTTCGTCTCACTCAGCGCCAACACATCAAACTTCCTCCTCACAAACATCTCGCCTATCTCTCTCCTCTTTACCTCATTCATCCTACTACAGCCACGCACATTCAGCGACCCTAACAATAGGGTTCGGAGAGGCGTGAGCCTCTCCTCCTCCGCTCGTCTTGCCGTCTTTAAGGAAGGGTCTTACAGAGAAAGGGATTCCTAGCCCCTTCGCCCCACCCCTTTCAGTCGCCTTCTACGACATGCAGGAGTTACGGTAGAATGATTCTACTCCCGGCTTCGGGGCGCCCTTTCAGTCGCCTTCTGCGACACGCGGTGGATACGGTAGCAAGATTCTGCCTAAAACACATGATCAAAAAGAAACATCTGCCTTCCAAAATACCATGTCACACTGAAAGAAGCCATTGAAATCTGTCGTGATGAAATTCCAGCTCACCTTAACTATACCAAATCAGTTAAATCTACTAAGAAATCTTACTCCGTACACGATACCCACACATTGGTAACACAAATTGCTAACACGATCCAAACACCTCTTCTTGAACAGCAGTAATAACACACTCAGTCCTAAGACCGCTCTCGTCATAAATCGAGTGGCCTCAACAACGAACCCATTGTTGCCCAGGTGGTTGACTCAGCGAAAGATGTTACTCCATCGGCTGACCGCACAATGAGCCTCACGACTACGAATAGGAAAAAAACGAATAGACATTGATATTTCCGATGAAGATCTTGAGGTGCCTGATACCCAATTACCACAAATCAGAAAGACAAGTAACGGTCCATGAACAGCAGCTCGTCGGGTTCAGGATGCAGATAGACTTCTGTCTGACAACCGAGACTGTCAAATAATGACCAAAAAGAGGGATCCAGCACCCATATGTCATGCCCTACGCCAGATAATTTCACCAGCGAGAACTATCCTCATCTGAGTGAGAATGCAAAGGAAATCTACAACGAAGGACTTGTGCCTGAAAACGCAACGCAGCCCAGCTGACACAAATAACCCACGGGCTATTATTCAACTGATCTCACAGATCAAACAGCCCTCCATACATGAAGAGCGTTCACGCTCAAATAGCCAACACAAAGTCCTGACACCTTCCTACCGCTAACACTCCAGGCCTTCAAGGTGTGAACATTAATCGCGTTGGAAATGATTACCACATTACTTCAGTGGAATGACTAAAGACTGCGGAACAAGAAAGACGAGTTACAATCACTAATATCTATCCATAAACCATTGTTAATAGGTCTCCAAGAAATTACACTCTGGGAGACAATTCCCCAATACGTTTGAGGAATTGTGGCCACCGCGATTTGACTGCTCACGACGGAGTGGCAGTCATGATCAACCAGAGCTTGTTTCACCACTACCCTCCTCCTGACAACCAACTCGATGAAAATCGCTGTGACGATATGCATTACAAGACGTATAACCGTGGTGTCTATTACCTCGTCACGAGATCTCCGACTGGCGGAAGCATTGATGACTGAACTGTTTTACAAATTGCTCTTCCAGTTCTCCTACATGGAGACTTTAACAGCCACCACGAAATGTGAGGTTGCGAGATAACAAAATCTGTGGAGTCTTGCCAACATCACATAGTGACTATACCCCAGTCATCAGAACCTTTCTCTCCAATCATTCTAACAGCCCTTCTGAACAATTACTTCGATTCGACTACATAAAAGCGAGCTGACGGGAATACTCGGCCCATATTGGATGCCACGAAAGAATGATATCCCCAACGACATCTCGTTGGTTATCATCCTTATACCCAATACCGGAAAATGCCTCGACGACCCGTATAATTTCCGCAAAATGGCCACACTTGCTTCCTCTGTTTGACGATGGAAAGAATGATAAACTCACGCCTCGTTGGATACCTGGAAACTCATGCAATTCTTGAAAACATCCAGTGCACCGGCCGCAACTGCCACTCCACGACAGATATCTCGTACAACTAAAACAAGACTGATGACAAGCTTTCGTCGCAGGGGAACATGAAGTTTCCATTTTTTCCGAAGTGTAAAAAACATATGACACTACTTAGAGGTATGTCATCATGAAAAATCTTGATCGCATAGGCCTAAGAGGCCTTCTACCAAGTATTATCCTCCACCTCCAGGAAAGAAGCACCCCATGGGGAGCGCTCAAGGTATCACTCGTTATTTCTGAAGTCGATCAGTCATCAAACATTCTTGCCTGCGACGGGAGACTCCTCTCTTCATTTTACACATTAACTCCACGATACGTTGACGACTTACAAATATGTTACAAACACCCTTGCCGATGAAATGCTCAACTCGACTTCCATGAATGGATTTCAATTTTCGTCATCTAAAACCATGCGTTCTGCTCTCGTCCCCGGGCTACGCATTAAATCAGCCCTAATGCTACGTAAACCTCTAGTTTACGTAGACTCCGTCAAGTTTCTTGGCTTCGTGAAGGACCTTAACACACGTGGAGGCCTCACATTGCAGCCGCGCAGATCCGCTGTCGAATGTCGACGGCAATGATCCTCTCTTCAACATCCTTGAAATGGGGACGCCGATCAAGACACCTGCATGAAGTTATTCAGAACATTAATGCGCTCACGTCTACACCGGCGATGCTGTTTACAATTAAGGCCGCAAAGACGTTTCTCGCGCCACATCCATCAATTCGTGGGTTGTACCAGCTAATAAACATCCTCTTCGACGAGATAAACTCTAGCAACAATACTACTTGAAGAATGCGAGCTCAGTCATCAACCCAACCCGCGACCATGCTATCAACCCTCAACCATATCGCCAAAAGTTCTGATAAAGGCCATTTTGCAGCTAAACTAAATATCTGTACGCCATTTTCCCTACCTGTAAATAATCTACTGGCCGCACTAGACATCCCTCACCTTTTATATTCGCAGTGGCAAGGACATTGACGCCACGCAGTAGTAAAGCCAATCACTTTTATCTAATACATCACACGTTAAGCTATCACGCCTAGCGCACCTACTTGAATGGCTGTCTCGCCTAATGCGCCTACTTGAATGATCGACTCTTCGCCAGTCAACTCTATTTACAAATATACCCTTAAGCAACTACTCCACCCAATATTTACCGGCAACAATTTTCGAGACTACCCGAGGAACAATATCCAGAATTTCGTCATATACACACGGACTTGTTGATAGCTTGCGCACACACAGACTTGTTGATAGCTGTCGCCGGAGTAGGAGCTGCTGCCGTGTGTGGGGCAACCTCAAATTCGGGTTCCCCTCCACAAGAAGCTACTATTTTCTCTGCCGAGCAACTCGCCCTCGAATTAGCCATCTCGATTATCAAAACTCGCCTCCCATAAATATATAGTCTTCTAAGAAAGTCTGATTGCCCTCACTGGGCTTGAAACCCTGCAGTATACAGGCAGGCCAAGCGGTTGAATTATCACCACACCTCCCGATCATCAACTCTCCTATAACATTCCATTGATACGATATGGGGCAACAAATGAACAGAAAATGCTTTCAGACAAACCTTGTGTTGGAGAATGGGAAACCAAGTTTTCCAACAGGAGAGACCAAATAATATTCAGCTACCGATTATGCACAGGACACTCCTGAATAACTCACAACCAGCTACTGGATGCGGACATAACCCCTGCGCCATATCCTCTGTTGGCACCAGCAGTTATCGGCGCGTAGCACTTATTAATGAAGTGCAACGCACTTGCGGCAGCTCGTCAAATTTTCTCAAGTCTACTCATTGACCCCTCTTGCCGTAAAAAGGTAATCGCTTTCTGTTAAACTACCGGCCATTGAAAAACAGCAACAATCTTAATTGTACTAACTAAATCATTCTTCGACCCCACAACGTACCTCGGCATGTTAATCAAAGAGCACAGAAGCTGTGACCTGCTCTGAGGGTTCAATAAGATCTGGAGAGCGCTAGAAAACACTATGCCTGTTGGTTTCCGAACACAAATGTATCCTTCAGGATGGATGAAAGGTGCTACTCTCTGTGGTCTGTGATGCGTCCACCTCCCCCACTAACTCATGATGAACCGCTGCCTCGCGTTTTCTGCATTATTCTAAAATGCCTGTGTTATTGCTGATATTCGTTTTATTTATTTTTGTTTTATGTCCGGGTATGTGAGCGTTTTTTTTCGTTCTGCATGAAGGCAGTAGCTACATTAGTATAGAAGTCCTGTGATTACCTGTAGCTATTCAAAGTGGCGCCACCGCCTCCATATCACCTATCATGTCAGGAAGTGATGGTGAGAACCTCTCCATTCCAAGTCATGACGGATAATTTGGGCCTCTGCTAGGTTCACGAGCCTCACGTGGTCACGGCCCCATTGGATGGCATGAACACGCCATTATTTATTATTCGACAATCCTCATATTCACCCTTCACCATGCTTCATTCTCTCCCCCTTCCTACAATTACTTGTTTTATTAACCTCATTTGCATTGTATGATTGTTCACATTTTTCATTTGTTTTAGCTCTCCCTCTTGACCACGATCTCAATTGTCGTTGCGCCCTGGCCTTGAATTTTCTCATTTCGCGTAGCTAATAACAGCCTAGTTGTGCTCTATCGTACAACTTTTTTCTACGACTCATTTAATTCCATTCTTGCTGTTCTTATGCGTGAGATTCCCTACACTGTGTTTAAATCTCATGCATAGGATCCCCGTTTTTTATGATTTTTTACTGTTCCCTTTACCACATTTTACTGTCCTCTGCCGATATCCTATTACATGCCACAAGTTGGTCCCTTATTTGTGCTGGGACCTAGAACAACACGCTTGTTTGTCCCATTTGTATTCAGTTAGCTTCGTGCAGAGGCAGTATCGTAACCAAAGAATACAGAGTTGAGCATACCATCGCATACTGTCCTTCGCGCGTCTAAAGTTGAGAGGTTTCAGGGAATACCACGAAATTAGTAACACTCTAACTTGAGGTGCAAAATACCCAAAATAAACTATCAGGCCTTCTCGAGCAGAAGCTGAAGACGAGTTCAGCAGTTCCCAGTGCAATCGATGAACTCAACCTGGTTCATCTCAATGACGGACAACCCATACAAATCACCCGTGGAAACGAAACTGCTACCGACATTGGTACCACAACACGTTTGGACCTTCATCACATGACAGTGTCTATAACCCAGTCAGCATATCCCTCTTCGCCAATCAACCTAACAACCCCTCTGCACAAGAACTTCGATTGAACTAGCAAAAAACAACTCTGGGAGGAGTACAAGCCGACGGCAAGGCGCACCTCACATCCTCATACGCTCACACTCTCACAACTTAGCCCTTTTGCGCTGAAAGGGTCCGGCCGGTAACACGCAACACACACTCTAGGTCTTGAGTGCGGTCCGAGGTTCCGTTGTCAGCAGCAGGGCCAGAGAGTTTTCACTGGTTTACCCCCGCCGCATCATGATGGCCGGCTCCCCCCCGCAACCATCCCCACAACGTGATGCCAAGGGCGGGAAAGCACATCAGAGCAGCGTTAAAGATCAACCATTCTCCACTCACGCCCTCTTGCTACTTCATCATTCTAGTCTGTCCTTCCTAACGCCTGCTTCATTCCATCCATCCACCCAAACTTCGGTCTACCTCTAGGCCTGCGACTACTCGCCTCCGCCTTCATCACCTTGCTTCCAATCTCCCTTCATCAATCCTCTCCATGTTCCCGAACCATCTCAGAACACGCGAATCCACTCTGTTCTCCAACTTCTTCACCATCCCTGTTCTGATTCGAACCACTTCGTTGTTGATCCGGTCTGTCAGCGTTACTCCAGCCATGCTCCTCAAAAATTTCATCTCGAAAACTTTCAACCTTCTTCTCTCCTCTGCTCTCACCCCCCAAGTCTCAGCTCCGCACACCACAGTTTGGACAACGACACCCTCGACCCCCTTGCTTCCATCCCCAACGCCTTGCATTACAGGCTTCATTAAGTTGAAACCTTCCTGCCATAGAAGAAAGTTTTAAATAATTTTAATTTCGATAAAGTTGGTTCCGCACGCACTGCGAATCCGAACCTATCAGAATTTATAATTTTCGCGCGCCTTATTCTAGTCGTTAAAGCAAACTACCTACTTTTACGAAGAAGTGCGAGGCAACTCGTCCGTCATTCAGTGTCCCTCAGAACAGTAATCGAATTAACATAGAAATGGCCACTTGCTTGGAGAACTAAGCATAAATCCCTCATTTGCGCTGTAAAACAAGAGTAGAAAAGAGGCGGAAGAAAAAAATGGGTGCTTGTAGGAGTGAAAACTAATCACAATTGATGAATGTGGCGCCTTACGTGGGAGCGCTCACTAAGACTGACATTCGATGCTAGAAGGACATTGACTCCAACAAGCTAGAAATATTTATTAATAACAATTTGAACGTGATTTGGCCTGTTATTGCGGAGTTTAACGTACTAAGAAGACCAAATTTAACATGACTCTGCTATTATCAATGCCTGGTCAGTATGCTATTATCTCCGTTTATTAATGCTAACACGGAGTCCTCGACCACCCTATCCAAAATGGCTTATGTCCTCAATTTTGTTATCCGGTGCCAGAAGGACATCAACTCCTGTGCACTAGAAAGCCTTGACATTCTAATCTTTGTCCTCCATTCCAACAGGTAGTTGAATAAGTCGCACGGGCTGGTAAAGATGACAACGTGAATCATTTGAACGCGGCTGCAATCATTCTTATAATTAAAACTGCGGATTCCCATTCTCCTAGAGGACATTTGTCGAACGCACGCATATGCGAAAAAAAAAAAACTACATATCATTTAATGAAACCTTGTCTTGCCCACAGAGAACAGCGACGCCGACGAGGAAGATAACGCCGAGAGCGAGTGGCAAGAGCGCATCACCCGTCAGCCGTCCATCATCGTCGTGGACCAGGGCGATGACTGTGATCCAGGCACGGATCACAACACGTACGACGGAAGGTAAGAACACCTTTTGCATGGTAGGCAGGTTGAGGAGTGCTCTGTTTTGGTTTATTGCGAGCGCCGTACTCTACTTGGCTGATGTTTTCTGAATATTTTATCTGCGAAATATTTGCTCCGGGGTGAGTTACTACCAACCATTTGAACCTCTAGGGAGGTTGTAACTCCCAAGATAATGACCATTCAGGAGATCCTTTTTAGTGTGATTGTCCGTCACAAGGCATCTGCCAGGTTCACAACCTAGAGATGAAAACCCTTATTTCCTGTCTACTCCTCTCTTCGTTGTCTCATCTTCTCCTCCATCTTGACCTAACTTTTACTTAGCCGCCTCATTTGCATCTTATGTCTAGTTCAGATTTCCTTTAACTTATCTCAAACTTCCCCAGATGCTGTTGTTCATAACAGCCACCTTGCGCTCTTTCTTCCATGCAACCTTTTCCTACGACTCTTCCTTCTTCTTCTTTCCATTTTTTGCGTGTGTTGCACACGCACAAGCACACACAAACACGCACGCACGCATACTGAAACACTCGCTGTTCTTAACTATTCGCCTTTCAGGTGTCTAATAACAGCCAATTTACGCTCTTTCTTCATTTAACCTTTTTGTACGACGCCTCTTTTTTCATCTTTCCATTCTTGCTGTTTTCGTGCCTGAAATTCTCTACACTTGGTGTAAATTTCGTGCATGGAATCCACGTTTTCTGTATCTTCTTCACCCTCCCCCTCAGCAAGTGATGGGCGCATCGCTCCGGGCACCTAAGGAAGACTGCGAATCCTTGAGGCTCTGAAGCAAGGCAGGTAGTGTGTTCATCCTCCTAACTGCCAACAGGGGAATGCTTAGGCCTTATAGCCTCAGCACCTTAGAAGTTTCTATACCTCCTGTGGTACGCGTACATACCATTGACGTTCGCCGCGTAAAGGTCAATGACTTTACTCAGCTGTAAATCTAATAACTCCAACATAAAAAAAAACTTGATGCAACTCTGTTTGCTCGTTTGACGTTCGGCGACAGAAGGACGTTCACTCCAGTGTGGTTGTCTTCCGAGTCAATTATTGTCAAAGATTATCTTCAAAATTTTCCCTCTTCACTCTCCTTCAGCAGAGCTATTGGTGGCATAGAACTAATGCAATGAGGAAATAGTTCTTATATTATTAGTTCAATTACATTTGAATAATCAGCACACATCGCTCTAAACTTGTCTAATAAATTATATTTCAATAATCATCACACTTTGCTGAACTTATCAAATTGAAATTGCTATAAACTTGTCAAATCAATTCAATTTGAATAATCAGCACACTTTGCTGAACTTGTCAAATTGAAACTGAAACTGAATCGAAAGACATTGTGGGAAATATTTAAAACCTTATCTAGTCTATGTAATAATTTGTATTTGATTTTCCTCGTCGTCCTCTGAACCTCACCCGCTCATCTTATGTTGCAGATACCTGAGCACGAGTGCGTCCTGCGACCATCTCAATTACAACTCTGCCTCTGACACGTCCGAGCGGTACTTCACAGCTGACGGTAACGGCGTGGATACTGGCGACGACTTGGATATACCCTACCGCCGGTCCCACAGCAAAGACTCTCTCCTACGGGCCAATACCGACGAGGAGCTGTCCCGCAAGCTGTGTGATATGAAGCTGCAACGCAAGAGCAGTAGCAACTCGTCTCTGCACCGCCTCCACCTGAAACGGCCGTCGGCCGAGACTTTGCACTCGTTTAGAAGCTGTGATCGTCTCACTGAGGAGGAAGACCAGTACCAGCCCAGTGCCAACCCTGCAAAGTTCCGACAGGAGTGGCTCGCTAGGAGCTTGACCACGCTCGCTCCTAAGTAAGCGCATTTTTTTCCATCTTGTTTGTTTGATATCTTTATTTTCTTGCTTGCTTGCTTCCCGCTCTTCCAGTTTGGTCTTTCCCTTTTCGTCTTGTTTCCACTTTTCCATTTATCGTTATGTTTTACTTCCTTGAGCTCTTTCCTTGCCTGTTCGGAGAGACCGCTTGTTACTTACAGATACAGACACTAGGCCGAATCCCTGGGGATGGGGGGTGGCCGACGGCAAGGCGCATCACACACACTCACACAACTTAGCCCTTTTGCACTAGAAGGTCCGGCCGGAAACCCCACTACACAACTCTTGATCACGAGTGCGGTCTTACAGCGTTGCTGGTTTACCCCCACCACGTCATGTTGACTGGCCCTCCCCCCCTCACCACCACCCATAGCTATCCCGTCTCTCAAAGAGATAAAAAGAGCGGGAAAGCACACCAGGGCAGCATCAAAAATCAACTATTCATAACCATTCTCTACTCACGCTTTTTCATTGCACGCTCTCTCGCTACCTCCACATTCAAGTCTCCTTTCTAACGCCTGCTTCACACCATTCATCCACCCAAACTTCGGTCTACCTCTAGGCTTACGGCCACTCTCCTCGGCCTTCATCACTCTTTTTTAGCAATCTCCCTTCATCCAACCTCACCATGTGCCCGAACCATCTCAGAACACGCGAATCCACTTTGTCCTCCAACTTTTTCACCATCCCTGTTCTGATTCGAACCACGTCGTTAGTGAACCTGTCTCTCAGCGTTACTCCAGCCATACTCCTCAAACATTTCACCTCGAAAACATTCAACCTTCTCACCTCTGCGCTCACCCCCAAAGTCTCAGCTTCGTATAGAACAGTTGGGACAGTGACATCCTCATACAGCCCTCTCGTTGCTTCCATTTCCATCGTCCTGCAGCTCATTACACTCTTCAGTGCACCCAGCACTTGAACCCCTCCTGCACTCGCGACTTCACCTCAGTTTCCACAAGTTCAGTCTTCTTCACATGTGAGCCCAGATACTTGAAACACTGAATTTTTTTCAGCAACTCTCCATCTAGGAGAACACTGTGTCTGCTCCCATCGACAGTCCTCGAGCATCTCATTACTTTACTTCAACCCACGTTCACTCGAAGCTCCCTCATCTCACACACTCGACCAAACTCAGACAGTAGCATACATAGCTTCTCATCTGAATCCGCCACCAGCGCCGTATCATCCGCAACCAGCAACTGGCCCAACTGCCAACTCCGCCCACTCGCTTCCAACAGCTCCAAGCCACGACCCTGCTACACTTGCGTTCACCTCCCTGACCACTCCATCCATATAGAGATTGAACAGCCAGGGAGACATCACGCAGCCTTGTCTCGGACCCATTTCCACTGTGAAACAATCCCTAATCTCGCTTCCCACTCTGACATATGCTCGGCTGCCAACATTGAAACTCTGAACCGCTTTCAACATATTTCCGTCCACTCCATCAAGCGATTCCCTGTCAATCCTGTCGTATGCCTTTTCCAAATCCATGAAGGCCCAGAACACATCCTTTCCCTTTGCAAGGTAGTTCTCACAGACCTGTCCAAACGCAAAAATCTGATCGGCACATCCTCTACCGCTCCTAAAGCCACACTGTTTCTCTCCACTTGCGCAATCCGTACATTCTCTAATTATCTGATCAGCATTCTCCCATACAACTTACCGACCACATAAAACAAACTTATACCTCTTGAGTTGCAGCGTTCATTTCAATTTCATTTGCCCTTATACAGCGGGACACTGCGCCACTCAGTCGGTGCCACGCCCGCCAAAAACAAATGTTCAGTAGCCTCGCCAACCATTCGACAATCGTTACTCTACCATTTTTCAGGCATCCAGTGCAAGGGCTTTCTCTGCTTTCATCACCTCCACCTCCTCTTGCACCTTTTCCCTAGTAATTCCGCCAAAAGTTTCTCCCCAAAAACTGGCATCCAAGCACCACCACCCACTGCAACAATGTCAGCCTCTCTGTCATCCTCGACATTCAACAACTCATCAAAATACTCGGCCCACCTTATCCGTACATCACCACTTTCCAACAACAACTGGCCGCTTTCATCTTAACCCACCTCCTCATTCCGGTCTCTCCATTTCTCACCGTGTTCACCTCTTTCCAGAACATCTTTTTGTTCTTCTCAAAATTCTGGCACAACCGTCTGCCCCACCTGGCACTAGCGTCTCTTATGGCTCTTTTTACCACCCGTTTCACTTCTTTTCTCTTCTTTTTATAGTTATCATAGCCCACCACCGACCTCGTCTGCTACCACTCCTCAAACGCTATTTTTTTTTGTGCCACCTCCAGTTTGACCTCATCGTTCCAGCACACGGCGCACACCACACACATTTCTCGAACATCTCAACAAGACATCTCTTAACGTCTCTCATTCTTCCTCCACATCGTTCAGGTCCTGCCCTCTCACGCTGTCATATTCCTCTCTCAACGCCTGCTGGAACTTTTCAGCTCTGCTTTCCATACTCAGTTCTCTTACTTTCACTACTTCTCTTCCTCCTCCCACTCATTTGTTCTCCCTCCACCTTTGCTCCACCCTTAATCTACCTTACGCCAGCAGATGGTCATGACACTCCTCCACCCTCCCCTCTCAACACTCTCGCATCCCACAGCCTCCCCACCACTCTCCTCAAAATCAGCACATAATCCATTAGCGCTCTCTCCACCAGCCCCGTAGGCTATCCATACTCATGTGTACTTGTAGATATCTCCCTTCTTGATCAAGCTGTTTCCGACCACCAACCCCTGCTCCATGCAAAGTCCTATCAGGCTTTCTCCACTCTCATTTCTTCCCCTCCCCTAAAGCTAATGGTTCACGGGTCGCTCGAGGTCACGACCCAACCGGGGGGGTGAACACCTTATTTCCTTTCAGACCCTTCACATATAGGCATGCATAGCTGTCGCTCTGCAACTCACAAAGGCCCACACATACCCTGACAACGTTTGCTACCCAATGTATTGGGAGGATAATCAGAATAAGGAACTGTTACTTATTGTTATATACAGTTTTCTTTTCTGATCTCAATATTATGTCATTTGAATATAGAGCAGATTCATTGTGTAATCGACAACTTCGCGCCGCGCTAAAGGGCCATACAAAGCGCATCACTGAGCTAAAGAATGGCTCCTTTTTGGTGAAAGTGAGAGACGAGGAGGAGAGCAAGAACATACAAAACCTGAAAATGCTGAATATTATACAGGTGACTGTTGATGAGCACCCCACTCTCAACACGATACAGGGGACCGTCTATTATAAAAAGACCAAACCACTCCGATGACGATATTCTTACTGAACTCGCGGATCAGTAAGTCACGAGAATATACAGGGTGAAGCGACGTCGAAACGGAATTGAGGAGTACACTGGTGTCTACATCCTCACCTTCAAACTTTTCTCTCTTCCTACCGATGTTCACATCGGTTGGACACAGTGATCGGCCCGAGAATACATTCGTAACCCCAGACGCTGCTACAACTATCAAAAGTTTGGTCATGGAAGTGATGCCTGCCGATTGAGGAACATAAAAAGTACATGCTGCCGCTGCGGTGAGGACGCACATGGCCACAATTTTGACCGACCTGGTGAATGCGCTAACTGTTCAGAGGACCATCCTTCGTCATCACGCAACTGCTTCTATTACAGACTCGAAAAAGAGATACTCTGTGTTCAACCTAGAGAAAGTCTTTCCTACCCCGAAGCCAAGAGACAAGTAACCGCTAAATTTATCCGCCCGCTTACTAGCTTTGCTGCTGTGACAGCGGGGATACCTACAACCAGGGTTCTTCCTAACCTTCAACTTGATGCCTTTCCCCTCTCCTCGAGATCGGGGAAGCCCGCGACGACAGTCCTTTGCACTATCTGGCAACTCGGAAATTCCAACGGAGATACCTTCCCTCACTCCCACCTCGCCCCGTCCATCACTTGCTGATCGACGCGCAATGGGAGTCTCAGACCTAAATCTGGACGATGACCTGCCTCTGTTGGAGGCAGCACCACATGAAGGAACGCTGCCTCTTCAGCGCGTCCCACACCAGCCACACACGATGAAAGCCGTGAACTGTTACTGACGACCAAACCCACTGTACTTCAAGCCCAACCTAGATTTCCCTTGGCAGCCATGCAGGCCAGCCAGGTTACTTCCCAACCCAAATGTCTCTCTAGTGCCGTTATTAGGACACCTAGCCCCTCTGACTACCACACTTAGCCGCTCCGGATTATCATCCTAGGAGAAGTGCGACGAATATACTATTGAGTGATAACCACCCCACCCAATCATCGTCCCAGGCCGGAGAAACTCGCTTGCCGCTGATCAGCGCTAAGCACCATGGGCTCTGACCTTGACGATGATGATCCAAACTTGAAGACCCGTCATTAACTCGTAGCCACAAAAGAAGCTCCAGCAATACGCGTCGAGCGCGGTTGACAGGCCCGGGTGGGACATAGTCCACAAGAGTGAAATTGAGTAACTTAATCAACCCAAGCCTAATCCACAACTCTCTCAAACCTAAATAATAATGTCTGATACCCTCGTTCTTCAATGGAACATTAGAGGATATCGTGCTAACTATGCTGAACTAGTGAAACTAACTCAAACCTATAAACCAATGGTAGTTTGCCTCCAAGAAACTCTTCTGGGGCTGTACAAGCCATCCTTTCCTAGTGGGTATAAAGCCAACTTCATCTCGCCCACTGCCGATGCTCGATCGGGCACTGGCCTGGCTATAATAGTCAATCAAACAATCACATGCACTCCAATCCCTCTACAAACCACTCTGCAAGCTCAGGCCCACAGAGTGGGCCTCAAACGCCCCGTTACTATTTGTAACCTATATATTTCCCCCAATGAACTACTTTCATGCGCACTACTTACTGACCTAGTTGGTCAACTTCCCGCGCCCTACCTTCTTGTAGGTGATCTTAATGCTAAACACTCCTCTGGGGTGGGGGGGACGTGGCTGATGGACACGTCGAAGCATTCTTTCTATCTGCTGATATTACGCTCCTTAATACTGGAGAACCGACGCACTTTTATACCCAGGCAGCCTCTCTATCGGCTGTTGACTTATCTTTCTGCTCCCCAGACCTTACCTGGCGAGTGTTGGAGGAGCCCTATGGGAGTGATCACTTCCCCATCACCATCACTACTCTCTATCCTGAAGATACTTCTACCGCTCGCCGATACATAATGCGTAAAGCCAACTGGCAATTTAGGACACCCTGGTGGAACGACCTTTGCAGATTGGCAAAACGGCAGAGGAAGCGTGCATCCAATCGATACCGGCGCACCAAGGCAGTAGCAGATAAAATCACGTATAGGCGAGAAACCGCAAGAGCACGAATTACAAACCTTTCGTCTCGAAGAGAATCATGGCAGAACTTTGTATCAGAACTTCGTTCTCATCCCCCCCTCCCCCAACCTATGGTCTCTGAACTCTTGCAACACATTACTCCTCCGTCAGCTCGGATTCAGCGTACTGCAGAACAAAATGATCTAGATTTCTCCATAAATTCTCCTATACCTTACAATGAACCTATCACGGTACGCGAGATCCTCGGTACAATTCGCACCGTCAACCTCTCTGCTCGTGGTGAAGATCGAATCTCCTACGAGATGCTCCAGCATCTACATCCCTCTGCACTCTGTTGCTTGTGTCTTGTTTACAACAAAATCTGGTCTGCCCACTCCTATCCCGACCGGTGGAGGGAGGCAGTGGTTCTGTCTTTCCCAAAACCTGGCTAGCCTACCGATCAATTACCCAGCTACCGCCCTACAGCCCTCACCTCATGTGTAGCGAAGGTTCTGGAAAAGATTGTGAATGCATGACTGACACGGCACCTAGAAGCTAAGTCACTCGTTTCCCCATTACAAATTGGGTTTCAAAAGATGCTATCAGCGCAAGATGCATTACTACGCGTTGTGACTGGTATCCAAGGTGCCTTGGACCGCAAGCAACACACTGTTAGCGTTTTCTTTGACCTTGAGAAGGCATACGATACAACCTGGCGCTATGGCATCCTCCGGGAGGTCCATCAGATGGGACTCCGTAGTCACTCGACTTTCTTCATACGAAACTTCCTGTGACGGAGAGTCTTCCGGACCAAAATCGGCAATCGCCTCTCAAGAATACATCCCCAAGTTGAGAGGGTACCCCAAGGTAGCGTTCTTTCGTGTACCCTATTCGCGATTGCTCCTCCCCTCCCCCAGGCATCTGTTAGGTTCACGGGCCGCACGGAGTCGCAGCCCTCTTCTTCACCCTTCACCATCTCTCCTTTTCTCTTCTATCCTGATTTGCTTGACTTTTTCGTTACCTCATTTGCATCTTATGTTTAGTTTAAATTTCCTTAAACTTATCTCAGACTCCTACTTAACAACTCTCCTAATAGTCGCTGCACACAAACACACACATACACACGCACGCACACACACTCGAACATTCACTTAACGTTTCTAACTATTCTCCTTTCGGGTGGCAAATAACAGCCAAGTTGCGCTCTTTCTTTTATGCAACCTTTTTCTACGACTATTCCTTCTTCTTCTTTCCATTCTTGCTGTTCTCATGCGTGAAATTCCCTGCACCTAGTGTAGATCTCATGCATGGGATCTCCGTTTTCTGTCTCTTCTCCATCTTCCCCCTCAGCAGGTGTTGGAGCGCGTATCCCGCACCTTAAGGACTACTACGGATCCTTGGGGCTCTGGAGGGTAGGTAGTGTGTTATTCCTCCTTACTGCCATCCGGGGAGTGCTGGGATCATATGGTCTTGGCACCTTAGGAGTTCCTGTACCTCCTGTGGCACCTGTACATACCATAGACGTTCACTGCGTAAAGGACTTTGACTCTGCGCAGTGGTAAACCTTAACTTGAACATTGAAAAAGAAGAAAAACAAAGACTAACTTGATGCAGCACTGTTTGCTGGTTTGACATTCGGCGCCAGAAGGACGATGACTCCAGCACGCTAGAAAGCCTAGCCACTCTAATCAAATCTAATCCTGTTCTATAATCATATTAACTTGCTCCATGTACCACAATCCGGCGGTTCCACCCCAATCTGGCTCCTTTCTCGAGTTTCTCACAGCGCATTGAGCATCCCACTGTTGAGCTTGGGCTGCCACGTATCATGGTGGACCCTCTCCCGCGAGATGCTGGTGGACCCTATTCCCATCCCATCTGACGTATACCAGAAATATGCTCTTCCCTCACTATTTTTCTGGCTGAAAGACAGATGTTGCACCCCAAATCTTCGAGATGTTTTTATAACCCATACAGAGACCCATCACGCTGGTAGCTTGCATATCTTCACTGATGGACCGAAAGATGACGGTGATGTGGGTTGTGCAGTGTTACCTGACGGGCGCGTCATCGCTAGGAGACTCCCGCTATCAGCGTCAGTCCTCACTGCTGAACTTACAGCTATCGACGACGCCCTCTTGGAAGCCGATACTCTTCCAGATGCCAATATTTCAATCTTCAGTGATTCACTAAGCGCGTTTTAAACCATGGAGACCTTCAACAATTGCCTTCCTGTTGTTTCAGCAATCTTGCGCTGGCTTGTGCTATTATACTCCAGAAACGAGATCGTTCGTTTGTGCTGGGTTCCAGGCCACTGTGGTGGGGTGAGCAATGAGCAGGCGGACGATGTGGCGCGTAGAGCTGCAGCAGCGCCTGACCCAGCAGAACAACGTCCAGTCCCATATAAAGACTTTTACCCAGCGATTAAAAGAGCTGTGCGAAATAAATGGAACATGGAATGGTCTGATGTTTTATGAGAAATAGATTGCGCATTATCAAAGACACGCCTACACCCTGGGTTCTTCAATCAGCGATTCTCGACGGACTAGGATAACTATATGCTGATTGAGAGTTGGACATAGCAGTCTAGCGCACAGACACCTAATGGAGGCGTCGCCACCCCCATACTGCATGGACTGTTTAGTCCCTCTTACAATTGCTCACGTCTTAGCAGAGTGGCCCACCTGAACGGAACAGCGACGCACATATTTCCCCTGGAGCCGGTTCCTGGACCCTCCTAATTCACTCTGCCTAATCCTTACTGAGTTCCCCCATAAGCAATTCTGTGCGAAACCGCTCCTTAACTATCTTTGCGAAACCCACCTCTTAGCTGAAATTTGATCTGTTATGAATTGATCTTGCATAATCTTGCTTACCGATAGACTTTTCCTTCCCAGAGGACCACGCTTTCCTTGCTTGTTGTGAGTAGAACACATCTGTGACCTGAGCATACCATGAGTCGGGGCAATCCCGGAGACAGACAATGACTTGTCGATGACTTGATGCAGCGCTGGCTGCTGGTTTGACGTTCGGTGCCAGAAGGACATTGACTCCAGTGCACTAGAAAGCCTTAGCACTCTAATCTAGTCTAATCTCATTTCTGTCGGGAACGCCATACCTCCCTATCACATTCTCCACCACTACATCTCCAACTCTCGCATTAGGGTCACCCAGTAAGTACACATGGGTAAGGATGGCCCATGGTGCAGTGGTGGAGAGAGCACTGATGGATTTTGTACTGATATCGAGGAGAGTGGTGGGGAGGCTGTTGAATGTGCGGGTGTTGAGAGGGGAGGGTGGAGGAGTGTCTGACTATCGGCTGGTGGAAGGTAGATTAAGAGTGGAGCAGAAGTGGAAGGGCAACAAACGAGTGGGAGGAGGAAGAGAGGTAGTAAAAGTTAGAGGACTGAATGTGAGAAGTAGAGCCAAGGAGTTCCAGCAGATGTTGAGGGAAGAATATAACAACGTGACAGGACAGGATCTGAGAGATGTGGAGGAAGAATGGGAATCGTTAAAGGATGCGTTACTGAGATGTGCAAAGAAGGTGTGTGGTGTGCGCCGTGTGGGCGGGTGCGGAAGAAAAAGTTGCGAGTGGTGGAGCGAGGAGGTCAAACTGGCGGTGGCACGAAAAAGAGGAGCGTTTAAGTAGTGGTTGCAGGTGAAGTCGATGATGGCTTATGAAAGCTACAAAGAGAGAAGAAGCGAGGTGAAGCGGGTGATGAGGAGAGCCAAAAAGCACGCTGATGCCCGGTGGGGCAGACGGTTGTGCTAGAATTTTGAGGAGACCAAAAATATGTTATGGAGACAGGTCAAGAGGGTGAGAAAAGGAGAGACCGGATAGGAGGAAGTGGTGAAAGATGAAAATGGCCAGTTGTTGTTAGGAAGTGGTGATTTACGGAAGAGGTGGGCCGAGTATTTTGATGAGTTGTTGAATGTCGAGGATGACAGAGAGGCTGACATTGTTGCTGTGGGTGGTGGTGGTCGGATGCCAGTCGTGGGAGAAGGACTTGTGGCGGACATTACCAGGGAAGAGGTGCAGAAGGCGGTGGACGTGATGAAAGCAGGGAAAGCCTCTGGTTTGGATGGCGCTGCGACCGAGTGCCTGAAGAAGGGTGGAGTAACGATTGTCGAATGGTTGGTGAGGTTACTGAACTTGTGTTTTGCGGCAGGCGTGGTACCGAGTGAGTGGCGCAGTGCCTGCATTGTTCCGCTATATAAGGGCAAAGGAGATAAAAATGAATGCTGCAACTCGAGAGGTATCAGTCTGTTATGTGTTGTTGGTAAGTTGTACGGGAGAGTGCTGATCAAAATGATTAGAGATAGTACGGACTACGCAATTGGAGAGGAACAGTGTGGCTTTAGGAGTGGTAGAGGGTGTACCGATCAGATATTTGCATTGAGACAGGTATGTGAGAAGTACCTTGCCAAAG
>SDVV010000811.1:0-28654 GCA_016164225.1 Gammarus roeselii
TGTCTATGGTGTTGGCCATTATCACTCCTCTGGGGTCTGTTCTCACGCATCCCCACACTTCGTGGTAGCTGTTGAAGTCTCCAAGGAGAAGTACGGGATGATGCAGTTGGTTAAGCAGATTGGTCATCAGTGCCTCCGTGAGGTCGTGGTTACGTGACGAGTAGATAGATACCACCGCAATAGGTCTTGAGATACATATCTTCACTGTGACAGCTTGGAGCTCTGTTCTCAGAGGACGGAGGTGATGAGGTATGCTTTGATGGATCATAAGTGCCACTCCGCCGTGTGCAGTCACATTATTGTGCCCTTCGCGACAGTGTATGACATATTGAGGGATTGTGAAGGTGACTGTGTCACGGAGTTTGATCTCCTGGAGGCCTACCACCGAAGGTTTATGGGTGGAGATTAACGATAATAATTCATCTTTCTTGCTTCGTAATCCCTGGCAATTCCACTGAAGTATTGTGTTGTTGTTCATTTCGGATCTGTTTCACGCCCAGATTTTGATGGTCTGGAGCGGTAGCGTGGTTAGTAGGAACTTTTGTGCTGTTCTTGTCTATGAGGCTCGGGTGTCCTAGATCGAGAGCGTTCGCATGAGCGTCCGCTTTCTGTAGAACATGATCTCCTAGACTCACTGCGTTTTCGGCTGTGAGTGCTCTTGTAGAAGGAGGAGGACGAGGGAGTACGATCTTTGTCTTTTCTTCTTGAGCGGGCGCGTTTCTCTTCTAAGGAGGGTTTTTTAAACATTATGATGGGCTGAGCAGTAGTCGTTGGGATATTTGAGTAGAGTGCGATGCATGGTAGATCAGTGGTTTCGGGTATCCGTTCTTCGTAGAAGATTTTCAACGCGTCCTCGCGCAGGCGATGGTCGTTCTCACTTGTGAGATGCTCTGGTGTTGGCCATGTTAGCTGAGGGTTGAATACATCACTTTGGTTTTCGCTGGGCGCGGTTGCAGTTAAGACGGTCAGAAGTCGTTCAACGCTCTGATCGAGGGGAGCTGTAGTTGGTAGGATGCTGCTAATCTTTTTGCTTCGTCTCGAGAGGGTGTCGCGTGTCCAGCGGTCGTTGTCGTCGGAATCTTCGTCTCTTCGCGTTTTAATTTTCGGGTCATTGGACCTCTCCTCATGGTCGACCGAGGCAGCATCCATCGCAGTGCTTTCCCGGGCACTGGTGGATTCATTGCTTGGGACGCCCGCCTCTATTACGAGTGCGGTCGCTGGGCTGGTTGTGGTATTGTTATTGGAGAGAGTACTGGAGAGGTCAGAGGCGGAAGCACACGAACAGGTTACGGGTTCCCTGGCCTCTATCCTCTTCATCAGCTCATCCAGTCAGGTATTCATAGTTGCAAAAAGGTTCTCGAGTTTAGTGAGGCGTTCACAGACTTCACTGGAGGGTGCCGAGCAGTCCTCAGTCTCCAGCTCGGGAAGGCCCATCATTTTGCATATTTTGCCAAGGGTATTCTGCATTCCGGTTATATTCGCGTCCAGCTTCGAGACGCGTTCATTTGTGTTGTCGACTACGACCTGAGTCAGGTCTCCTGTCGATGAGGAACTTCTGAGGGGTTCGTCTTCTTTTCTAGCAGACTGGTTTGAGTGCGACGCTCTGGAGGGGCCGTCAGCCCCTCTCCGATAGGGCATGGTCTTGCCCATTGTTTGATCCCCGTCTTCTACCCGGGGTTCTGGGTAATGAAGATGGGGCCCTCTTAACATTTATTTCTATTGTATATGCAAATATATACACTAACTTAATCCATAAATTTACTATTAAAATAATATTTTTTCGATTAGATTTTTTTTTCAAACAATATTTTGAGGCTTTTTTCAATTTAAATGGGTGGTGATTCTAAATTCACAAGCCCCGGTGTCAGTGGAGGGCTCACCTATTTGTGTACCAAGAGAGGGAGTGTTGCTACGAACTGAGAGGGGGACGGTGGAGGGATCTTTTAAATCAAAATATATTAACACAATGGGACAAATAAAATTTGGTGGTTAATGAGGACACCGCGGGAAGGCGGGTGTGCCTGGGATACCCCAAGGGGGTATTCCTCTGAGTGCCTTATTGCTCTTGCTCTAAAGAGATGATAGTCGATCTCTCCAATTTAGTTGAAAACTCTAACCTTTACAAGACAATATTCGGTCCCGAAGCGATATTCGGCTTAGAGCGGGGACCGGCTCTTATTTTGACAGAACAAAAAAAGGAGCTTTGATATCCCGGAAACTTTGGAGCTTAGACGCGAAGAACAGTATGCGATGTTAATTTCAAACTCAGTTAGTTGTCCGTCATTGGTTACGATACTGCCTCTACGCAAAGCTCACAAATGTTGCTAGATTTACATTTTAGATGAAGTTAACACATTACACCTCATTATCTGGATAACTAGGTCGTTTAGAACTTTTGGCAATCATGAACAAGTGTTATTTCGGGCGCCTCTATCAATTGCCAAGGTTTTTACCTCTCGTTTCCTAACAACCTATATTTTACAGCAGGTGATGGGTCCTGCTTATAGATGAATTAATGGAACTCCCCGCTAAAATTTCATACAAGACATATAGGAAGGGAAATTGAGACAATAGGGAGATCAATTTACGGAAATAATTATACTCTTCCACGACCCATTGTTTGGTGGTGATAGTAACAACTACTACTTCAAACTTGGTGAATAAATTTCTGATGGTTACAGAGACCGAACGTCAAGAAGCACCTCATTGAACCAGGATCAGAGACAGCGCGAGTGGTGACAGAATCAATGCGTGTCACGGTACATTGGATCAGTGACCGAAATTTCTAGCTCGGTAGGGCCAATGCCTTATGATGTCGAACGCTAAATCATCAATTACTGGTGCAACAAGTTATCAGTCTCTGAGTTTGATTTGGGAATGTCAAGCTCCGAATGAAGATAATCATGGCTATAGTGAGGTACGACCGAAACACCAGGTTATTGAAGACTACCCGGCCACAAACGCTCATAACAAGGGAAAATATTTTAGCAGGTAACATAGACATTCTGAACATCAAGTAACTACCACCCAGCTACGACAATGCAGATATTGTCAGAATTCGCTCAACTTGGCAGGTGACGTAGACATTCTGAACATCAAGTAACTACCACCCAGCTACGACAATGCAGATATTGTCAGAAGTCTCTCAACTTGGCAGGTAACGTAGACATTCTGAACATCAAGTAACTACCACCCAGTTACGCCAATGCAGATATTGTCAGAATTCTCTCAACTTGACGGTAACGTAGACATTCTGAACATCAAGTAACTACCACCCTGCTACGACAATGCAGATATTGTCAAAATTCTCTCAACTTGACGGTAACGTAGACATTCTGAACATCAAGTAACTACCACCCAGCTACGACAATGAAGATATTGTCAGAATTCTCTCAACTTGGCAGGTGACGTAGACATTCTGAACATCAAGTAACTACCACCCAGCTACGACAATGCAGATATTGTCAGAATTCTCTCAACTTGACGGTAACGTAGACATTCTGAACATCAAGTAACTACCACCCAGCTACGACTATGAAGATATTGTCAGAATTCTCTCAACTTGGCAGGTGACGTAGACGTTCTGAACATCAAGTAGCTACCACCCAGCTACGACAATGCAGATTTTGTCAGAAGTCTCTCAACTTGGCAGGTAACGTAGACATTCTGAACATCAAGTAATTACCACCCAGCTACGACAATGCAGATATTGTCAGAAGTCTCTCAACTTGGCAGGTAACGTAGACATTCTGAACATCAAGTAACTACCACCCAGTTACGCCAATGCAGATATTGTCAGAATTCTCTCAACTTGGCAGGTAACGTAGACATTCTGAACATCAAGTAACTACCACCTAGCTACGACAGTGCAGATATTGTCCGAATTCTTTCAACTTGGCAGGTAACGTAGACATTCTGAACATAAAGTAACTACCACCCAGCTACGACAATGCAGATATTGTCAGATTTCTCTCAACTTGGCAGGTAATTCAATATGAGGTTGACAACAGAAATCTGAAGATAGAATTCCTCCGACGGATTTTTGAAAATTTTAGGCATCCAAGAAGATTATTTGTAAAAGTTACATTCAAAATTAAAATCTGATCTAGAAAACAACACGTTGAAAACAGAAATGTGAAGATAGAATGCCTCCGACGGATTTTTAAAAATTTCAGACATCCAAGAAGATTATTTGTACAAGTTACATTCAAAATTAAAATCTGATCTAGCAAACATTAAAAAATTCAATTTGAACACTATCATATGAAGGTACTTTTTCAATCCCGCCTAAATGAGACATTTTAGGTGGAGTCATTTATTAAAAAATGCGTTAGGTGCCACTTCACGGCAACCTTGGACCGAGTAGTTGACAGGCGATGCTACAAGTGACCATGACGACTGTTCCCAAACAAAGTTCGCTGAACATTCATCTACATAGACCGCAGTTAATGGAATCCGTCAAATTCAATTTTCTGGCAGGAAGATCATATATTTCTCATGGGCTCGCAGTGAGATGACGCTTGCCCGAGAAACACATAATAAATATTTTCAATCGCATATTTGCATCAACTGCATTGTCTTAATTACGGCCTATCTAATTTAATGGGCGGCATCGATTGTTTGGAAACAAAATCGTCTAGCGATTTGCGGCAGCTAGCCATGTGACGTTAAACCTTCGGTGCTCTATTACAAAGTAAGTAGCAAACATTTGAAGATTTTAATTAATTATTGCAAGCCTATAAATCCTGTCTGCAAAGGTTTACATAACACAAATAATCCGATAGGTGTTTGCACTTGCATATTTTAAATAGATTTACACTCTAAAATTATCCTTTAATGTTACATACAGACAAGAAAAAAGGACAAAACACCACTTCGGACCATCGTCCCCTGCCATTTGATGCGAACGAGTGTATTTAAGAACATGAAATCACGTTCAAAACACTGTTGGTACGTATGTATACCCAAAGTACGCATATATATTTGTGAAGCCCAATTTCAATACTATGTATTTATGTCGGGCATGTAACTGGCAACGGTGCCTTAAACAACAAGTTTTAGAGCGTTTGTAAAGAAGCATGTGAGTACATGGATTTCATAAAGTGAAAAAAATCTGAACTTGAAGGACTATTCTCATGGCATTATGAATTTAAATAAGTAATCTGTTAAAATACTGAAACAAAGCAAACGTAACTGGTATACAATGACACAGACTACCGATAACATGACAAATTTGCAGATATTTTGGTAGAGTTGTATTTTGTCCTCAGGAGTAATCACTCCGGAAGCAAACTTGAAGTAATATAAAGACTAAGTTACAGTTTTTGTATTGACAACTTATCTTAAGCTTCAGAACTCGATTATTTAAAAAATAAACAGGCACTGAAGATATACTTACGGTAGCTAGCACATATTTGATTAGAATTGTTAAAAAGTACCAGTAGACAATGACAAGAAACTTTCGTGGATTACACAGACCACAGGACCGTGGTGGGAGGGTGGGAAAGGTCACCTCAGGATAAGAACATTCTTGAGTGTCCTCTGATGACTGATACGACTATGTTGAGGATGTTACAGCTCAATAGTAAAATAGACATTTCAGCTCTCCGCAATGGTGTACGTAAAGACCGGAGCATTGGAGCACCCATTAACATTTGTGTTACCAAGATACGGTGAGTGAAATTTTATAAGACAACAGCAACAACACTAAAATGAAACAACATTTCTTATCCTGAGTACGGAATAAAGACCACTTTTACCAACCAGCACAAACATTTTTACTACAGTTAGAATTACGAGAAAAAAATCAATTCAAACCGTTTCCTGCAACTCCGATGAGAAGGTTGTGTGGACCACAGCACAGGGCACCGTCTTTGTTCCAGCTCCTTGTATAGCTATAAGGGGTCAATAAGAATACAAAGTTACTCGCAATAACCAAGAGTATCTGTGGCAGAACACTCCTTACTTCTCGCCAATCAATTCCGTACTTATCAGATTAGATTATGACGACACTGATTCATAATCTCACCACTTGAATCAATACCAGTCAATTCAGCCACCAGACATTTGTTTACAAAGCGTGGTTCACATTGCACAATAACCTCGAACGATAAATAATGGATTGGACCAGTCGAGTGTCGGTCCTATTCTGGACACAACACCTAATTCTTGAGGATGAGGTTACCAAGGTAGTTTCCACTTGACCTGTGCCAGTTCTGGGCTACAACGGCCAGCAGCACTTCTTATCATAGCTTTTCGCGGTGGGTACGGCAGCCTTAGGGTAAAATACATTGTAACACTTCAAAAATTAGTGTTTTCCCCTTGGTTGAGGTAGTCGAGGGCTTAACGTTAGTTTATCATATCCGGAAGCAGAACCAGTTATCGTTCTTGCTGTTTGCATCCATGTGGAACCTTGTGGGATGTTCTGTCCTCACAAACCGTTTCACATGATAGCGTATTGAGTACACAAGCAGCCTGTAGCACCTCAAGAAGTATTTATTTGTTCTGGATAACCGCCGAACCGATCAACGGCTCCTAGTACCACCATAAGAAAAGAGCTGTAGAGTAACAAAGTAACAAATAAGGACTGGGTGAGGATTGTCCAGTCAAGGTAAACAATTACTCGGCATCTGGTGAATTTGTTGTAGGTGTCGTTGTGCTGGCTGGTGTTGTGCTAGCAGGTACCGTTGTGCTGGCAGAGGTCATATTGCTGTCAGGGGTCGTAGTGCTAGCAGGGGTCATAATGCTTACTGGTGTCGTAGTGCTGGCAGTGGCAGGTGTGGTGGCAGCATTGCCTGAATCGTCGTCTCCATGTTCAGCCACAGGAATATGAATGCCATTCTCGTCCTCCTCGGGCACGGGAGTCGTAGGTACACCGGAGGGAGGACGGCTGGGCAGTTTCTCCTTCTCCTCCTGCTCTTGCCAGTACTGGTAGTTGCTACGCAGATGTTGCATGCACTCCGGGATGTCCGCCAGGGCTGTAAAGGAACAAAATTTTGGTAAAAAATAGTTATCAATTAGTGACGTCTAATGATCGTAAATGAAATAAAAATCGATCAGGTGAGGATGAAATTGTTGCTGTTGTTGCTAAGCATCAGCTCTTTCAGCGGTGGCCCCTACAGTAGACTCAAGGCCCTGAAAAAATTGATGCCGTCTCACGGGCGCTCCCATAGACCACGCACTAACATGACGTAACGATTAAGCTTGTCGGGTGCGAAAGAGGGGCGTGACGCCATGACGTGCTCGACCGAACTGGACGAGCCTCGACACCGTAGGTGCAGATCGGGAGGAGCGTTCTCCAGTCAAAGTTGTTATGAGGAGAGAGTCGTGTAGTATCCGCACCTCAACCACGACAGGTGAACCCTGTCACCCCTGGGTAAACACAACTCAGTCACGTCTAGCTCTGCCAGAAAAATGCCAACAGTCCCTCATATGGGGATTGCAAGGCAGCGCGCAGCAAACTATGTCAACAGGCAGAGGAAATTAAACAAGAGGCAGAGGAAATAAAACAACTGAAAGCACAATTCAGTCATGCCTCCAATGATTCGTCCAACACAACGACAGTCAACACGGATACCCAGCTGCTAGCTATTGAATCAAAATTGGAAAACGTGTAGGAACAATTCCACGAATTCAAAGATCGGATGAGATTTGATTAGATTAGAGTGACGAGGCTTTCCAGCGGGCTGGATTCATCGTCCTTCTGGACGATGAACCAGCAAGAAGTGCTGCATCAAGTTAATTTTTTTTTTTTTTTTTCAATGTTCGAGTTAAGGTTTACTACTGCGCAAAGTCAAAGTCCTTTACGCGGCGAACGTTTATGGTATGTACGGATGCCACAGGAGGTACAAGAACTTCTAAGGTGCTGAGGCCATATGGTCCCAGCACTCCCCGGATGGCAGTAAGGAGGAATAACACACTACCTACTCTGCTTCAGAGCCACAAGGATTCGCAGTAGTCCTTAAGGTACGGGCTACGCGCTCCAACACCTGCTGAGGGGGAAGATGATGAAGAGACAGAAAACGGGGATCCCATGCATGAGATCTACATTAGGTGTAGGGAATTTCACGAATGAGAACAGCAAGAATGGAAAGGAGAAGAAGGAATAGTCGTAGAAAAAGGTTGCATGAAAGAAAGAGCGCAACTTGGCTATTATTTGCCACCCGAAAGGAGAATAGTTAGAACCGGTATGCAAATGTTTGAGCGTGTGTGTCTGTGTGTGCGTACGTGTGTACGTGTGTGTGTGTGTTTGTGTGCAGCGACTATTAGAAGAGTTGTTAAGAAGGAGTCTGAGACAAGTGTAAAGAAATTTGAACTAAACATAAGATGCAAATGAGGTAAATAAATAGTCAAGCAAATCAGGATGGGGGAGAAAAAGAGATAGCAAAGGGTGAAGAAGAGGAGAGTCTTAAGGGAAATAAGGGTGTTCACCCCCCACGTTGGGCCGTGACTCCGTGCGGCCCGTGAACCTAACAGATGCCTAGGAAGGTAAAGATCTGATGAACAACGAATTAGCAAAAGTCAATGAAACTGCTAAGGCCGCCCAAAATCAAGTGGAAGGACTTCAAGTGCACCGAGACTCTGAATTGACCAAGAAGCTTATAGCTCTAGACGAAGAGACAAACAGCCGCATCAAATCGACTGAAAATTCATTCAAAGGTAGCGAGGCATCGTACACTACGGTATTAAACAAGAGGCAGTCACGCTGTGACAAAGCACCGCACGTTCGGCCACAATCTCACTATATCAGACTCGACATCCGTAACCGTTTTGACGTGTTGCCCGATGAAATGGACTCTCAGAATACAGGGAAAATTTTAGTGATTGGTAATTACAATGTCACCTCCCTCAAATCAAATCAGCGAAAGGGAGAATTCAACTAAAAATACTCGGCAAAACAGACTTGAAAATCGACGAAATTTAGGGCATAATCGTATAGCAAAAGATACTTTCATCTAAACGAATTATAATTCAAGTCGGAGCTAAAGACGTGTCACAGACACTCGACATGGGAACGGTACAAAATCATGTTAAGAAATGTCAAAGGTGCACAAGAGAACATACATGTTACTGGACTGGCATCTTGCCCCATCCGAACCAAAGCAGATACAAGTTAAGCAGTATGAGTTTTCTTAACAAACGCCTAACAACTTTCTGCAAAGCACAAAAAATCCATTTCTCTGATCATTGACAAACGATAATTGACACAAAGTATTATAACTTCCCTACCGAAGGCATGTAGAGAGAATTCTCACTACAAATTCTTAAAACTAAAAACTAAACTATTTATTGTCGTTGCACCAACTTGACCGTCGAGCTATGCTTCGAGGAGACCCTTTTTTACTCTCTGAGAGGAAAAAAAGTAACATTTATTGATAACAAGTGGAATAAGCAAAGGAAATAGTCAAATGTCATATAGATGCTGTCGCATGAGGCTCCTCTCTCAGCCCAGCGTAGCAACGCAACGACAGCAGGCAGCGCTTTGGGTGACACAAGGATCGACCGGCAGTCACCGTTCAGCAGTAGTCATGTAATGTGTTGCTCTACCTGCGCTCTCTTGGTTGCAGGGTGCTGCACTGACTCCGCTCTCTTTTGTAAATCGTGTGCTGGTACCATTATGGCTAGAAATATGTTATCTGATGATCGAATTGAGAAGATTCTATTCAAAGTGCTTGACAATGATGATCTGTTTCCAGTAGATAAAAATGATGTGATGTTTAGATAGAATGACGAAAATCTAAAGGCTAAAATGATGTGATGTTTAGATAGAATGACGAAAATCTAAAGGCTAATAACAATGCAATAACATCGCGTATCAGTGATGAAGCCAGAGAAGATGTAGTGAATCCGGGCAGTCGGCACCAAATTCTGACACGGAACCGGATAAGTTCATAGCATTGATTCATCGCTCGATGAGCTAAACTACAATGCTGTTGAAGATCCAGCTACCGAAGTAAACCATACTGTAGTGATGAATAAAAAGTCCAAGAATGAGCCAGGAAAAACAATAGACCAAGAATGAGCCAGGAAAAACAATAGACCAAGAATTGGCCAAGAAAAACAATAAACAATTCGACTAACAGATAAGAAAAAAGTGGCTAAGAATATCATCACGACCAAGCCACAGGTCAAGGTGGGTGCCCGTGATGCTGTGAGGCCCTTATGAAACGTGGAATTTATTTTTCTTTATAGGACAAAATTATTCAACGAACAAATACGAAGATTGCTGCCACCATTGCTACCGTCCAGCTGCAACCTAAAAACCGGTTGTTTCCCCATGTGAAAATAGTGGAATTGACTGAGAAGAGAGCATTCATTGGTCTGGTGTACCTTCGTGGTGTACAAGGGTTGAATCATCAAAGCCTTCAGTTGCTATTCTCTGATGAAATGGTCCCTCCTGCCTTTAGCGCTTACATATCATCTAAGCGATTCTAATTCATCCATTCACATATTTCCTTCGATGATCCAACTACTAGAACTGAGCGATGAAACAAGTGACAGGTTTGCTGCAATTAGATAATTATCCTTCGGATTTTTTTCATCTCTCGATGAGACTTAAACAAAATTTTCGCAGCAGCTCTCATTCGGTAGAATAATGCAAACCATGACGTTTTTTTATATTTCACGAACAAAAATACACCCGAGAAACCTTGCAATGAACAATAACTTCGTTATTGATAATGTCACCGACAAAGTTACAACTATCAATAATCATGTATTTGCCCGAAATTTCCACAAATAGATTATTTTCAGCTAAACTTCATGATCCGTGAAATCAATTATGTTTCATTGAACAACATGATGGACAGCGCTAGGATATTTAGCAAAATGTTTCAATTTTGCAATGGATGACCATTCAGACTGTTTCAGTTACCCGTGAACGGTCACTCAGACAACAGTTTTCTCTTGTCAGGTTCCTCTCGCGGCACTGGAAGAGAGCAGCACTACCCGCTCTCTCCTGACGTGGCTGCCAGAGGCAGAGCGTGCATTTCAACAGTATATTGTTTCTTGTAATGCTTCGAATTTTTATTTGTGTGTGTCCATGAGATTTTAATTCATGTTGAACATGATGTTATAGAGTTTGTGAGCATATCAGGCAAGAAATAATGCCGGCACTTATAAAATCAACGAAGTTATGACCTTGAAAGCAATGTGTAGTGCAACATTGCACTACATGCCTGGCTAGCGTGACGCTCGAACATGCCCTAAGTAGGGTTAATAGAATCACCAACAAGGCTCGCATAAACACGTATGGACTTGATGCCATCGAAAACATACGTACAAACATAGACGCAAATATTGTCATCGAAAAGTCAAAAAACGTACTCGATATCATACCCTCAACTCCGCCAGCAGTACCCGACGAGATGACCCAACGGCCTCCACCCGTTTCAACACTAGATACAGAACAAATACAAGAGCCCATCAAAACATCACCGCTGGTCCTAGCAAAAAAGTTTCTGTCATCAGTCCAGTCCGAGTTAGAGGCAATAGTCGCAGCTCCACAAGTACAATCCGAGTAAACGAAAACTAAAGTGTTGGCTCCGACACAAGGCCTCATAGTAGAAGAAGATTAAGTCAAGAAAATCAAGTTAATGTGACTAACGGTTCTCTCAAATGTTACTATGTGAACGCTAGAAGTTTCTGAGACAAAATCGAAGAATTATGTCTCAATGCAATGAGTGAAAGTATCGATATAATAGCAATCACAGAATCGTGGATGAAATTGAACACCAGGCATTATTTAAGCGAATTTACTCTCCCTGGTTACTCACTATTTCACAAAGATAGAAAAGACCGAGAGGGCGGAGGAGTGCTGTCTCTCGTGGAAAACACTCAGCAAATATTAGAAGTCACTATTCCTAACAGCAGACATGACATAGTATCAATCCAAGTAGTTGGTAAACATATAAAATGCCAAATCCCCCTCGTCTATCGACCCCCAAAAAGTAAGGTTGTAGATGACATCGACCTTTACAACACCGTCGTCGATGTCAAAACAACACAGTATTGTGCTTGGAGACTTCAATATCCCCGACATTGATTGAGAAACTAACGAATGCACTGCCACCAGCCAACGTCTGATTGATTAGGCCGACGATAAGTTCATGACCCAAATGGTGAAAACCCCAACAAGAGATAGCAATGTTCTTGATCTCCTATTTAGTGCAAGCGAACCTCAAGTCATGGACGTCAAAGTGGACGAACCACTCAGAACTAGCGACCACAACTGTATAAGTTTTTTGATGGAGCTCGAGTTGAAAACGTCGAGAAACTGCGGAAATGTCCTTAACTTTAGATTAGTCAATTTTGATGGCTTAAGAGAGTCAAGGGCGCCAGCAGATAACCCTCGGACAAGACGTCAATCAATCGCTTAACAATTTCTTGACTGCACTTAATAATATCGAATATGAGCATATCCCGCGCAAAAACAGGCGAACAGCAGTCAATCAGCTTAAGTACTGGAAAGGAGAATGGCAGCGTCATCAGTCACGAAAGAAAGCAAAGCACAGAAACATCCACATGACGACACAACAAAAGATGAAAACAAAATCAGCAGAATAGATATAAAAGGGTCCAGAAACGTAAGAATAAGGATTATAAAAATGAAACAGCCGCCGATGCCCAAACTAAGCCGAAACTATTTTTTAGTTATATATAGAGTGAAAAAAATTCAAGATCTGTAATTGGTCCTCTCGAGAACGATGTTGGTGAACTAGAAATGGGCGACACCAAAATGAGTGTCCTACCCAATGAATATTTTTGTTTTGTTTTTACGTTAGAGAATCAGGATAATCCTAATCCTGAGGATATCATAGCGGAAAGACGAATTGAGGTCCTCAGCACTAAATCTCCCAGACCAAGTTCATCCCAGAATTCTAAAGAGACTAGAAACGAAATCGCCGAACATTTATCAAACATTTTCACCCCCATCTCTCACAAATGGCACCTGCCCCTCTAAATGAAAAAAAACACAATGTTAACCCAATTTTTACAGAAGGGGACAAAAAGTGTCCCGGCAATTACCGTCCGATTAGTCTCACCCCAGTCACTGGCAAATTGACGGAACGTTTGATAACGGATAAAATTACAGAATTCTAATAATCAAACCAACTGATTGGCTACTCTTAGCATGGCTTTCGACACAACCGTTCCTGTCTTACGAACCTGCTACTTTTTTTCAATAATATAATTGAAATTCACAACACTTAATCTCCAATTGATATCATTTACCTTGACTTTCAAAAGGCCTTTGATAGAGTTTACGATATCATATGCTGGTTTACGAACAGACGGCAGCGAGTTGTACTTAACGGAGCTTCCTCCCCCTGTGGTAATGTCACAAGCGGCGTGCCTCAAGGATCCGTGTTAGGTCCAGTTCTCTATACAGTATTCATTAACGATCTCGATAGCAACGTACTCTAAAACATTAGCAAGTTTGCAGAAGATATTAAAATAGGAGAAAAAGTACAAACTGAACTAGTGTCAGCAGATCCAACTAGACTTGAATACATTTGTTGATTGGTCAGAAAAAAAAGGCAAATGAAATTTAATGTAGACAAATGTAAAGTTATGCACATAGGCCCTCATAACCTAAAACACGAATATTCAATTTCCGGAAAGAAACTCATTCCCGTCACCGAAGAGAGATTTAGATGTCGTCATTAGTAACGATTGAAAAAGTAGCAAGCTATGTAACGATACTGCCAAGAAATGCAACAAAATGCTAGGTATGATATTCCGCACTATCTCGGACAAAAACGCACATAGTATGCTCAAGTAATACAATGCATTTGTTATACCGTATCTCGGGTATTCCGTTCACTTCTGTTCTCCATATCTTAGAAAAGTCGTTATTAAATTAGAGAAGGTTCAACGCAGAGCTACCAAGCTCATCCCATCGTTGGAGAAGGTTCAACGCAGAGCTACCAAGCTCATCCCATCGCTGCGGAATGAATTGTATACGTGAACTCAATCTTCATTTGCTATAGAAATGTTGAGTCAGAGGCGACATGATTGAAGTGTGGAAGATTACAAAGGGTAAGGAAAACGTCAATCGAGCGAGCCTTTTCACTCTAGATACGAACGAAGTGACTAAGAACAACGGATACATAAGTGTTGGGAAACGTTTCTCACTCGACATCACACGCAATTTCTTCATGTAGCTATAGAGTTGTCGAAGAATGGAACGAAATTCCAGCGGAGGTTGTAAACAGTAATATAATCGAAAAGTTTAAGTCTCGGCTCGATAAGTTCTACATAAATAGCTAAACCACTCCCTTTCTTGAAGGTATAAAAACAGAAATGGCAAATGGAGCTCTCTTAGACGTTCTACTTCAGAACTAATCCTCTTGCTATGAAAAGGCAACCTAGTTTGGGCCAATAGTCCTGTTGTTGTCTTCCTACACTTGTACACACTTGTAAACGTCAACACCCGATGCTCAACTCTGTGGAACAGTGCTGGCTCTATGGTCAGGTAGCGTAGGTGCTGTTGTAAAGTGTGTACCTGTTTATGCATAACGTGTTAGATTAGATTAGGGGCTCATCTCCACAGGAGCACTGATGTGAGCCTTAGTGATCTCCCCCGTAGGGCGTGAAGATCATCAATTCAGATAGGTTTGCACTCTAGTATGTGCGTAAACCATAACTTTATATTTTTTTTATTGTGGTGTGAATGCAGGCTGGTGCATACGGGAATTGTATCTGATGTTCATAGGGAAAAAATTAAGAATTTGTACGTTGCACACTGAGTAGACTCTCGTTTGGGTGTTCTTTGATTAATATACCGAGCTACATTATGGGGCGTAGGAATTACTTAGTTTCTACGGCTATTTAATATTCACTTTGCTTATAATATGCCGAAATGTTTACCGAAAGTGATTCGTTTTTTCTTTATTTAGGGTCAGTAAGTAAGCTTTGTGGCGTGAATGGGGGATTCGAGAAAACTTCAAGCTGACTGCCGCTAGACGACACGAAGGACATGATGACGCGAACGGGCCTACGTCTGCGTCCATTAATGGCAAGGTAGGAGAACTTAAGACATCCCAAAGGGTTTTACTTTTCGAGGGTCGAATTGCTTCCGTTCTACTGAGATGACTGTCAATCTCTTAGCAGGTAGTGATGATGGGTTGCTGTGTTGAAATTTTTAAGGAAATTATGTTAGATCTCTTAAAAAATGGTAGTCGATCTCTCAGCTTTGAAGAGATGATGTTAGATCGTTTGATAGATGGTAGTCGATCTCTTGGCTTTGAAATGAGGTTGAATCGCTTGATAGATGGTAGTCGATCTCTCAGCTTTAGAAAGATGACGTAGGATCTCTTGATTGATGGTAGTCGATCTGAGAAAACTTCACCTTTGGGAGAATTTCCAATTCAGTTCAAATTCCCCAGCTGAAAGAAGGGTTCTATAAGTTTTCTGTTAGTCTTGAATCGTTATACGATTCAGTGGCTTAACTAATAAGCAATGGCAAGCCTCACCGTTTCAGGCCTCAAATCTAACCCAGGAGTAAAGTGGTGTAACTAACGAGCAATGGCAAGCCTCACCTTCCTAGGCCTCAATGCTAACCCAGGGGTAAAGTGGTGTAACTAACGAGCAATGGCAAGCCTCACCGTCCTAGGCCTCAAAACTAACCCAGGAGTGAAGTGTTGTAACTAACGAGCAATGGCAAGCCTCACCGTCCTAGGCCTCAATGCTAACCCACGGGTAACGTAGTGTAACTAACGAGCAATGGAAAGCCTCACCGTCCTTGGCCTCAAAACTAACCCAGGAGTGAAGTGGTGTAACTAACGAGCAATGGCAAGCCTCACCGTCCTAGCCTCAATGCTAACCCACGGGTGACGTAGTGTAACTAACGAGCAATGGAAAGCCTCACCGTCCTAGGCCTCAAAACTAACCCAGGAGTGAAGTGGTGTAACTAACGAGCAATGGCAAGCCTCACCGTCCTAGGCCTCAATGCTAACCCAGGGGTTAAGTAGTGTAACTAACGAGCAATGGAAAGCCTCACGGTCTTAGGCCTCAAATCTAACCATTGAGGATATGGTAGTATAAATGAAGGGCAACAGCAAGCCTCACCGTCCCAGGCCTCAAACATGTCGGAGATGAAGAAGTCTATGAAGCCGATCTGAGACTTTGGGATAGAGCAAGTGGCTCTGTCGAATTGCGGCATTACTATGGGCAGGCCGCGACGCTTCTCTTCCTCAGTCTGGAAAGGGCATAAAAGCAATATATACATTGTATTCTCACACAAACGTTATGTTTATCCTTGTATACATATATAACATACCGATCAGATCTAAAATACGTAGGACAAAGAGATGATACCATCAGATCAGATAAAGAAACCTTATTGTGTACATTAATATGGAAAAATAAGTTGAATTAATTGGAAATTTGACATGGCTTCATCAAAAGACGCTTATGCTTGTTTACGAACAAGGAGGCATTCAGATACTTCAACTAATTAGTATTGCCAGTAAGAAGTAGGGTATTACCATTTAAATTATAGTATCAGTGAGAAGTACCGCATCACATTTGAGGATCCTAAGAGTCTTTTGGGGAATCGAATGTGAAATCAAGTACAGCAGTATATTTGTACAGCCAACATGAGTTTAAAAAGATATCTTAGACAGAGCGTACCGAAGCTTCTTATGAAGAAATAATATACAGCGTACTACCATAAAATTGAAAAACGTAAACACCCTAATAAGTAACAAAGCAACTTGAGATGAAATACAGATCTTTAAATGAAAACGCAAACATACGTCTGAAAAGTAACCGTACCTGCGAGAAGTATTCATTGGCGATGCGACAGCCCCACTCGATGCACATATGTCTCGTCCGTAGAGGGTTGCTGACATCGGCACACTTGATGAGCATGCGACGTAGGATCTGTTGGTTCTCTGGCGTGCTTAACTGAGCAACGTTCAGAGTTTCGCCCACAGTCTGGAGCGACAGCCATCGTGATGGGTTAGAGGAAGTAATAATAAAAGTTTCGAAGAGAATGTTTGTTGGTGTTGTTAGTTCAGCAATGTTAGAGTCTTTGTGGCCACAGAGTGATTCAAAAAAGAAATTTATGGCACAGTCAGGCGTAAACTACCCTTATTCGGTCAGGGCTGACTCAGAGTGGATCAAATACAACCGACAATCCTAACTCGTTTCAGAGCCTGAACTACTTAGGAAGCCAATCTTAATGAGTAGGACTAACTGGAGATCCCCAACTGAGGAATCAGCACTGAGTTACACGAAGTAAGGTTAAGCTAGAAAAATATTATGATGCAGATTATTTTTTTCTGAAACAGACGAAAAAGAACGAGAAGGTATGTGAAAACAAAACAGCCTCTGGACTCATTAAATGCCAACATGATGCTTCATCCAGGACTCTTATGGAATCAATCGTAAAGAGATAATCACAGTGAAGATCAATCAGCATTACAGTAACTAAATAATAGGAACGGTCTTCACTCTACATCCTTTGGAAACGAGAACAAAGGATGTGTGGGCATAAATAAGACGACTTAACAATGACAATGTATAGGATGAATCAATAAACAATTGTTACGAGGTAGCAGTACTACTAAGATTTAAATCAACTGCGACAAAACGATGGCTATATGTTGTTCATATTCACCAGTGTCGTTGAGTATATGGTTGAGGTAGAATGAAAGAGTACAATGGCTGCCGGCAAAGATGGAAAGAAGCCTACGAAAATTGAATCCCATTTTCCATCATCTCTCCATCAATACCGCGGAGTAAACAAAAACAAAAGAACTCCGCATCAATTTATAGAAAAATTACATTGCTAAGAATCCCGAATAGTGCAATAGAGCAAACTTTTATTTTAATTTCTTAACATCCAACCTGACAATTCCACCAACATCTGACTACCGCTGAATCCGTTACTAACCTCGTAGCAGTCCGTTTCTTCACGGGTCATCGAGCATTTATCGAGCATATTGACAAACTTGCTGACGTGCTCGAAGTGTTTGGTCATGTCTGTGGCGAGCACCATGTCGAGTACACTCTTGCGCATTTCCTTGTAGGTGTCTCGGTCCAGGCCTGTTGAAAAGGAAATCACCAGACCATCACTTGGCAAGTACGTTGGTAGGATGAGCTTCACGGCGGCAGATACGTACGAGAATTTAGATAAATAGCTCTGGAGGGCATAAGCGACAACGATTTTGTTCCGAGAAGTTTGACACAAAAAACTCCATTTACCAATGCCTTCCTTCGTGCATCGTGTACGGCTGTTTTGTTGGTAATTCTTCAAACAAAATACGGTATTCTTACTTTGTTACATAACCGCAAATGGAACTTGTGCCGGATTACTTTGAATCAGTTATAGAACAGCCTTAATTGTAAACCTACTGTGATGAGAGAGATAGATTTGAGCCGGTACGATTCTTCGTCGGGCTGAAAAAAACACTTAACTGTACTTCCACACCGACATCAACCCACCTTTGTAGATGTTGACCCGACTGTCGGTGTGGGTGAGCTTGAAGGACAGCGCCGAGTGATGAGACTCGAGGACGCTTGTGTCGTTGTACAGGATGGCCAGGGAGTTGTTGGTGTTGCACAGGAACGCGCTATGAAGGCGCAAGGGCAGATTAGACTAGATTGAACATGGTTACTGCCATAGTAGAGTCGATATCTATAGAGTGCTGTTCGTCAAATGAAGCAGGGATGAATGGCTCACGTACGGCACACGTTCTCTGATATAGCTTAGGGAAGATCAGAAACGATGAAGCAGCTAAAGCCACCACACACAATTGGGTAGTTCTGTGCGTGGGCCAGCCTCTCCAGCTTGGAAAGATGACTGCTCTGAATAATGTTTCTAAAAGGAAGACCATCGCCGTGCGTGGTGGAGTAGATAAACACGCAGGTTGCACAAACAGAAGCTTGCGCTCGTCAGTGTGTCGAGACAACGACTGCTTGAATGCCCGGCAGGGGGCACAAAGCACGAACAAGTACCCCGTAGTTTCCAGGACAAACTTTCTCAAGGTATCTGCCAACACTCACTGGTGGCGGCTGGAGATCATTTACTATAAATTAAATTCAAGACGCCTTCACGACCATTTCATAAGATGCACAAGGACAGTCACGATCGTGTGTCAACGAGCGAATATACTGAGGTGCCTCTTGTGGATGCAAAGTGCGGTGAAAAACAAGATACTATGATGAGTTTAAGGGAACAGCTCCATGTCTTCGTCATGAAAAGTTCTTGGTTCGACAGACTCGGGTGGACTTAGATTAGCGAGGGGCGGATGGTGAAGGCACTGGCGGGTGCTCAAGAGCGTCATTTGTTGTCCAGATAGGAAGATTCGTTTTCTCAACAGCATAAAAACATCGTAAGAAGTGTGCGCTATACATACGGCTGAGCCGACCTGTTTAAAAAAGAAAGAGTATAGTTTCGGATGTTGAATTTAGATCAAGATTAGATAAAGAGGTCCAACTCCCATGGAGTTTTGACGACAGCCATCGTGAGCTCCCCCGTAGGGCGCACTCGTTGGAGCAGTGAGCAGAAGCGTAGTAGTTAATTCCGAGAACTTCATCAATCCCATTAAAAAAATTGTGCCCAGCTGCCAGGTCGCAGGAATTTTACTATCAACAGAATGGTGCTCCTGCTCGCTGCACCAACGAGAGTCTCGCATTTTATCGGACTCATTTTTTGGAGCGAGTAATCAGTCGCATGGCTCGCTTATAGCCACGACCTCAGCCCGCTCGACTACTGGGTTTGTGGAGAGATGGAATCTAGTGTTCGCAAATGCAAGTCAACGACAATAGAATATACGATGAAACTGCCATGCAAATTCGAGGCAGAAATCCATCAAGGAAAAAGTTCGACGTGGAAATTATTGCTTTTTTTTTTGTAATTGGGAAGCTTTTCGCTTATAGAGCGGGTTACAGCGCAGCTGCCACCTGATAGCCTGATACGATGCGCATAGCGCTGTTTGAAATGACCGAAGGAAGTTCGAGACACGCATTTGCTGCTGAATTGTAAAGAACAATTCTACAGTCGAGGCGTGAACGTATTCATGTTCTGTATCAAACATCATGCCAGGGTCCTGATCGGTACCCCATGTCAGGGATGTTATCGAGAGGATAATTCCCGTCAGCTTTGGGCGGCGGGTCTGGCGGGCAGCAGTGCGAGATCGCTATGTGAGTTTAGGGTACACCACGATACCCAGGAACTTGATGGAGTCTTCTTATACTTGAAGTGTTTCGCGTAGCACTAGGGCTAGTTTTAGATGAAGACCATGGACGAGAGTAAAATGTATGGTTTACTTAGAGATGGCGAAAATCGGAAACCGTTGAAGGAAACTCAGTTCCAAACTTAGTCTAAACACAACTTGCGTTCCTTCTGAATTGTTATAAGGCAAGGGTGCTAGCAGCTTATTTGGAAGCGGTCCACGCATGTAAATTAAATTAGTGACAAGGCTTTTCAGTGCGGTGGAGACATTGTCCTTTTAGCACCGGTTCGCGAACATCCTCTCACGTCACAGGAGAGGATGTCTGTTAGCCAATCTATTTTAAGGATAATAAGTGACACTGGAGACGATCCTACGAGAGGCGGTCATTTCCTGGGGATAGGAAGGCAACAAAGTGCCACCGACATTGGTCTAAGAGGTACACTTCTGCAGAAATTGCTGTATAAACTTGCGGTGAAAATCTTTCATGGTACCATATTTCCAGGTAGTGTCATGTGCTTTAACAACGCCTAAAAAATGAACACCACATGTTTCCCTTGGACGAACGCCTGTCAAATGTCTGATTTTAAACATATGAGAAGAATTGTCGTGGTGTGGCACTAGCGGCTGCCGCACTGTATGTTGTTGCAAACTGTTTTCATTTCAAAAAGTAGTCGACGAGAAGTGAGTTTATAATTTTTTCCATCTACAATCATTGAGACCAGCTAATGGTGAATGTGATTTTCAAGTTTTAGAAAAAGTCAGGGTCGTTATTGAACAGGCTATGCTGGTGAAATCGGGAAACTGTTTCTTGTAGTTTTTGGAGTTCAGTTGGGTTAGTTTTGAGGTGAAGAGTCGTTGAGGTCATCATCGGAGCTGGAGGGTTAGGCACGTGTGTAGGTCGCGGGCTCTTTGTTTGTTGGTTCTTCATAAGTTCGTTAACATGATAGGCCATAGTTAAAACCTTCATTGAGTTTTACGAGAAGTTCATCGATTGTACTGGAGGATGCGGTGCAGCTTCAGTTTCCAGCTCAATGAGGCCAGTCACATTGCGTAGGGCTATTTTGCAGCCATGTATGCCTGCTGTTAACTTGATGATGCGATCGTAGGTTCCTTCATCTTTGGTTAAGGCAGGGTTATCTGGCGGTGGGACCATTTTGGAGAAATTTTAATGTGTTTTCTTGTCATCTTGGGTTTTGCACTCGAGAGGTGGCCTCCAGAGCAGCCTAAGCGTTTTACCAGTTTTTTGAACTCAATTAACATATGACAAACTGACGTGCAGTTTCAGGTCATGGCACAAATAAGGGACCAACATGTGATAAATAATTGATTATCTGAAGATTAATCAATTGGCACAGGAATGCAAGATTGATCAACCGAATTTAGATAGAATATAGAGCAACTTGCACGAACCGTTTTTAAGTCAAGGTTAACACAACTGCATAGGAAAATTTATTATTTGAGAATTGATGGAAACTTTTACAGGCTTGTTCAAGTGTGCTTGAATAAAAAGTTATTGCAACACAAAATTGTTTAATAATCGTGGTTAATTTCTTAATATTTGAAATGTGTAATAAAGCTGCACTTAGTTTTCACGTTACTCGACATGCGTTAGTTGGTATAATCTCTGTACGAATCTGCCTTTAGCGTGCTGGTGACCGGTGTTGCTAGATTAGAGTGACCGGTTATTTCCGGTATTGCGAACAGGTGAGCGGTGGGGTACTTTAAGTGCGTGATACAGATGCACAGTTGCCTCACGGCGGGGCATAGATGTACAGCAGCCCCACAGCGGGGCACAGATGTACAGCAGCCCCACGGCGAGGCACAGATACACAGCAGTCTCACGGCAAGGCACAGACACACAGCAACCCCACAGCGGGGCCCAAATACACATCAGCCCCGCAGCGTCTGAAAGAGTTGTAGGAGTAGTTTGTTGTCATAGGTGAAGCAGTGATGTCATTCCGTGAAGTAGCAACTACAGATTCTGTACAGTACCTCAAGTACATACATTTGGTGCTGATCTACCAGCATGCCGATGAAGAAATTTAGTGTAGCCGCCTCTTTGGAAATGCTGTTGCCGAGGTCGTGGTATTCTGTGTAGGGCCTCATTGACAACAATTGTTTTGTAACTTACAGTTGCTCCATCCACCAGAAAGCTATAGGAATAAAGAGGTACAGTAAGGTGTCGAGTCATTTTGCATCGCCGCGGGCGAGTCATTGAAGAGGTCTCCGACATATCATCAGTGTGCTCTGGTGTTATACCACCAGGTGCTTACCTTTGGAATAAAACCTAAGAAAACACGTCTGCAAACGCGGATAATCAACCGCAATAATTCCGCGCATCAACCTAGTCACCAATAGCGCATTGGAATCGTCGTTAGGGCTGTAAGGATTTCACATCAAAATAATGGGATATATGTATACAGGTAGCAAAGCTACCCAACCCTAAATACGAGACTTCTGATCATTCGATTGGACTAGTTTTAATCTTGCCTTTAGAAGACAGACCCTATAAAGCGATCTGGTTTCCCTTGGCCGAGAAAGATTTTCCCTTATGAACCATATTCAACGATCCGTATCTGATGATAGGTAACTTAATACATTTCAGCAATCCACAACTTGGTTGGATATTTAATTGTAGATACAATAATGTTATCAGTTGGAGATTTTATTTGGATGTGTACCATCTTGTGTGGGCCATGGGTGAAGTGCGCAAGACTGGCTCACTCATAATAACGTCGGAAAGAAAGTGTCAGGTGGCAAATAGAACTCTCATGATGCTATTAATCAAGTTGTGACTAACGCAATGTTTTCATCGTGCAAATACGAATGCATTGCCTTGCGCCAAGACTAAACGTGGCACACAAATCAGGTGTTGTTTGTTGTTTCACCGATAAGCAAAAACCGATGAAGGAAGATACACGCTGTTGTGCATAGACATAAAAAAATGGAGGAGGGGTGATGAACCGAGTTACCAGATCACGATACGGCAGACAAATCAATTATTATTACATAAGTCACCAACCAACAGAAACACGATACAGGAAGAAATCTTCTGTCCTGTAAAAGTAACCGTGAGCGCGTGTGAAAGAAACCGTGGTCTTAGGTGGTACGCATGAGTGAGCCGCACCTGTTTTTGCCGGGGTGGTCGACGTCGTGCACGACGGCGGCCACCAGCGCTGCCGCCACGTCGAGGGGGTCGAGGAGCCCCGCCACTCTCGGCCGCATCAGGAAGTAGGCGGTGGCGTGAAGCACATCCGCAGCGTGGGTCGAGTTATGGTAAGAGTTGTCGGCGTGGTAGTTGGCCTCGATGACGGTGAGCCAGTTTTGGAGGGTCTGCTCGTCGCACTGCAACGTCGCAGGCACGTTCATCTGACACATCAGGCTGAGGCCAAGCCAAACAAGAGGCCTGCAAGACACGGAATTGAGCCATCAATGGTTCCAGCAAAAATATATCTAAACGTGAAAAAAGCACTCCACTGTTTCTATTACCATTGAAGAGTACCTTTAGATGTTGAAGCTTCAATACCACTTATCGAAAGAAACAAAGTTGACAGAACACATTTACTTCTGTTCATCTCCAATTGCACGTCTCCCACTTTAACATCTGGAATGGCAACACTCATTCATTCCGAAAGTCTCCTAAGTCCGGTGTCAGAATGGTTGATTTTAGGAACGTGCAAAAACGTATATCTTTGAGAGCATCCACATAAAGTATTCCTTAGCATAATAACTAGACATCGACCGACACAACGGAACGATGTCTTCCAGCATCGTCTTCCACTTATAAAACTCGACATCAACAGGCACAGCGGAACGATCATGTCTCCCTGCATCGTCTGTTTGTTCTATGAACGAATGAATTGTTGTGAGCATTTGATCATGATCATTAAAATCTGAATTTGAACCAGAAACGTCATTCCAATGAGCGTAGGAATCTTCCTACAAAGCTGCATTCTCAACGAAAAGTTTTTGAAGTACCACATAAATAACACCACATTATTAACCGGTCGACATGTAAAATAACAACCCATTATCAACCGGTGGGCATATATTAAGGGCTTGCTTCAGCACAATGTTGTGTTGTGCTGATAGACATTGCACCCAGTGACACAAGGGTGGGTGAGATCTGCGACCTTTAGACAAGCCTATAACTCAGGTTCTATAGTTGACCGTGCAACCTTACATCTCGATAAGATTGGCGCTCGTCAATACTCTTACCAGTACGGAATGGAGCAGTCATCATTTTGGGGATTTCAGATTCAAGAAATGGCTGTCTACAACATGACTTACTCGAAATTTGAAAATAATACTACGGTACTCCACAGGAACTCTGAAACGATATATTTTATGTTTTGATAGTTACAAAAATGTTTCAGAGATGAATGAAAAAATGCTAGAAAAATAAAAACAATCATCAGAGAAGAATTAAAATAAAATTTCGGAAGACTGATTTTCTCCAAATACTTTACTAGAGCTTCTAGATGATGTAGTTTGTGGTATAATCACTTCATAAAAGTTAAAGTTTTAGAACTAAATTAAATCCCAAGTAAAACTCAAATTTTCAAAAAAGGCTGCATACATATGTCTACAGTGCTTCACATGAGCCTTCAAATGATGTATTGCTTGTAATGATTGCTTCGTAACGTTAGAAATCTTGACTTTTTTTTTGAGGACATTAAAACGGGCAAGCGGACGAACACTTTTTGGAATCAGTATTCCAAACACTGTCGGATGATGATGGGGCACATCGTTCCGTTGAAAAAACAACGGCACTGTAAAACAACATGTCTCCTCGCTAATGCAGGGAGTCATACAAATTACGAGGTTTGTTAATATAATTCATTTATGATTATTATCATTTAAGTTTGCATGCAAAAATCAATTTTTAAACGGGTCGTCAAAGCGCTTACACATACCTACTGTAGCAGCGGTGGACATGGTGCTGTAATCGTTTGTACAAACGCATAATGAGGCCTTGTTAACTTTTAAACGCTTGCGTCAGAAAGTTCGTTTTATGCAGTCAGACATTGCATCTCGTACCACGAAAGAGATTAGATTCGAGTGAAACCTCAAAAAGGAACGGCGGGGGTTGAAGAACTGCGCTATATAAACGAACCTATGATCTGTTTTTAGTTATTTAAATTGGACTGTACATCCTTCCATGTCCATGGGACTGGCAGACGTCAATACTCCTCTCTTACAGTGTTGAGTAACAATTATTTGTCGTATACCTGATTAGAAAACAAATCGCTCTTAAGTACGTGTCTCATTCGAATTTTGAAAAACTTCTCATTGCATTACAGTACTACACAACATTTCTTAAATGGTCTTTTTCATGTGATGACTGCAACACAAATGTAGGACGAGAGACGAATAAAAGCCATGATAACTAAAAAACGTAAGATTTTTTTTTAGATTTGGGTATTTTTCATAAATATTTTTCTACAATTTTCAACATTAGAAAACTGAAACTGAAATGACTGTCGGAATTTACAAGAACTTTCAAATGATATTTTGCCGATCATGATTTATTCATAGCAGTAGAAGTCTTAGCGATTCAAAAATGTTCGAATAATTCTTAGGAACCAAAACCAATTGAAGAACTAAAATTTTGAAAAAAATTGCATCCCATGGTAGCATTCCACAAGGGCTTTCGATTAATGTATTTCTAGTTAGTCATAATTCCTTCGTAACTTACGAAGTCATCTCGATTTCTGTGAGAGCGTTACAATGGATGACCAGACAGACGGACAGACAAACACTCTTTAGGAAACTGGATCCAAAATCCTTCCAACCTTTTCCAGCGGAATGATAAGGCTGGAAAAAACAACGGCACTGCGTGAAACAAAGTCTCCCCGCTCGGCCTGGGAGACAATTACCAGATTGGCTAGTAACAACCATGAAAAAAAGACAACGTTCGACTGCTCAGATAAGTTGCGTGAAGTTCTTAGTGTAATTTATGGTGCCAACGAAAACTAAAACAAACTGAGCTAAAACACAAATTCCAATCTACACTTACTTCTTCTCGGTAATTTTCTCCAGGCGTATCACGTCGAAGTTCCAAGAATTGTCTGTAGAAAGGAGCAATGAAATCTCTGCTGATTGTGGAAGACTGGAGAGGTTTGGGCGCGATGACTGGGGCTTACCGCCGCTACCGCTGCTCGTGGCATTGTGGTCGTTGCTGCTCCTGCGCCCGGTGGAGAGAGGGGTGGGGGAGTGCTGTGGAGGAGAGGGCGTGGTTGTCATACAAGAAGCGTTTTTGCTGTAGAATGAAGGGTACACTGAACATAACGTTAGTAACGCCCGTTGCTACAATAATGTGTGAGACGCAAAAGTATCAAAGACCTAGAATAACTTGTTCGGAGGACTTCCAAAGCTATGAGCGAGATATTAACGCTAAGGGCAGGATTGACTATATTAATCTACTCTTGATTCACTCACCGATAGAAGAGCTCCCAGCAGGTCCGTGGCTACAGGGTCAGCTGGCAGCGGTTTGATAGTCTCTGTGTTGGCCACAAACTGGGGTGAGTAGAGCTCCTTGGACCTGAGTATCTCTAGCACCTTCTCGAGCGCCTGCGATACGTAGACAGGCGAGTTCTCCTGAGCTGCGGTGATGATGCTGATCACCCTCGTGATGGGGGCCTCGATGGTAACCGTGTGCAGCTTGGCGATGGACTGGCGGCGAGCCGTGTTGTGGGGGCCACCTAAGGGGGGGAGGATCGGGGGTGGTTGGGAGAGTGGTGAAGTTGGAAAGAGGGGTTTGAAGGGTTGGGGTAAGGAATAAACAGTAGGGATGATGAGTGGGTGAATTGAAAGATTCAGAGGATATTTGGCGAGAGCGGTTAGGGATTGGACGGAGTGAGGGTCATTTAGGGATGAAAGAGTAGGAAGGACATCAGAAGAGAAACCAACCATATCTCAGGATATCAATCGTAAAGCGATCAGAGGATAAGCTGAGAGGTTTTGTGGAAAGGATAAAAATTGAGGGAGAGATCTGCACCGGAGCTCAGACAGGAAGAAGCCTTCGTACGCTTCTCGAAGGGCGCAAAGTTGCTTTGATTTGAGCCTCATTTCCACCGGAGCCTCAACGTGAGTCACAATAGGCTCCCTCCGTAGGTCCTGACCGTCATTGATTCAGATAAGTTCGCACGACCTCACGTGCGAAAATATTAGTCTTGTCAAGGTGAAATCAAGTACATATTTCAATTGTGGCATACTCACGTACTAGCGCGTACAAGAAAGTAAAGGGTAAACGCGTATCTACGTAAATGTATTGTCATCTCTGTGCGTAATGGGATGGAGAGACCACCTCGCTTGCACAGGTGTTTAGAGGGTCTAGACAGCTTCGTATAGTCCATTGTGTTTTAAGCATTTAACGGTAGGTTGGGTCCATGAGTAGGCTTTGTAGGTTGCACGGGGGATTTAGAAACGATCGTCGGGCTGCCGCGAGGGCGTTGCAATCCATCAGTAAGTGTTTCACGCTGATAGCCACTTGGTGGCAACAGGGGCAAGGTGGCGCGTTTGATCCTATGTCGACGACCATCAAGTGGTTGTGAGTTATCCACGCGTGTCCCGTGCACAAGCGGTTGATGTACACTTGGTCTTTTCTGTTGGTGAACTTTGTTTCCCATTCTCCGACTGAGAGTTTGACTGGAAGCACTTTTTTGTACACTCTGTTGACACATTTCCTTCCATCGGGATGTTATATGGGAGTTGATGATAGGGAACCAGTCTCGGTAATGTATTGCGAAAAATTGTTCTTGGTGAGTAGATACCAGTTTAGCAAGAGAGTCGGCACGTGTGCCCGAGGATCCAGCAGAATTCAACTACCTGACCCGTCTCAGACATCGCAAAGAGATCGTGCTGCATTTTACGTAGAACGGGATGTTCTTAGTGCAGTGTTTTAAGCTGGGTGAGGACACTCAGACTGTCTGAGAATACAACATATTTTGTGAAGCGATCTGTCGTTGCAATAGAGAGCGCGAAGTTGATCAATTCGTTATGCACTCTCTATTTTGTGCGGAAACGACATCTTTTCAAAGTAAGAGTTCAAAATCTAATTTTGGTACGTTTGCATGCTAGTGCATATGGAAATAATCAATTTATAACTGAAAATAATTGTGTATGCGTAGCTCTCTAAATCGATGTTTTTGTGCTCCATGATCAATGTACAAAGCAACAATACAAGGCGTTAGAATGATTGATTTACAGTGATGTTTTTCACTCACACAACTTCGTATAGGCTAATATGTTTACCGGAGGCGATCATTTTGATCTTATATATAAGTTAGTTCAGGGAGTTACTGTTGTAACGCAAAAACTCGACGAGCTGACTGACGCAGGTGCGGTGCCCTCCAGTAGTAGGTGTTTCATGATGATTGCAACTTGGTAACACAAAAAATGTGTTAACGCAAACTGTCACATGTCCGCTGGCATTAGATGAATACGAGATATCCACGTGTGTCCTG
>SDVV010000812.1:0-28639 GCA_016164225.1 Gammarus roeselii
CTTCAACTGTACTCCCATCTCATTTCCCTTCAACTGTACTCCCATCTCATTTCCCTTCAACTGTACTCCCATCTCATTTCCCTTCAACTGTACTCCCACCTCATTTCCCTTCAACTGTACTCCCACCTCATTTCCCTTCAATTGTACTCCCACCTCATTTCCCTTCAATTGTACTCCCACCTCATTTCCCTTCAACTGTACTCCCATCTCATTTCCCTTAAACTGTACTCCCATCCCATTTCCCTTCAACTGTACTCCCATCCCATTTCCCTTCAACTGTACTCCCATCCCATTTCCCTTCAACTGTACTCCCATCTCATTTCCCTTCAACTGTACTCCCATCTCATTTCCCTTCAACTGTACTCCCATCTGCAAATATTGCGAGCTCATTCGATTTCGAAAGGAGTTGCTAACCATTTGTGCCGCATCATGCCAATTAAAATTAGTAGTTGAATGCAATAATTTTCTGACTGTTAAATTACAGAAGTTTTCAGAACAGAGCACCAGCTAAGGACTCTCTTACCTAATGTCGACCTTTGCTTATTTATTATTGAAGTCATTTGTTCTTCAAATGCTGCCGAAGCATTTAGAAGTTAGATCTGTTATAGAGTCTCTGTCTTATACAGGCTGTAAGAATGTGGATGAGTTACCTTGCTTTTCGAGGCATTACATGCAAGGATACAACTACTAACGTTATCATGACAGTATCATTGCATATGCATACCAACTAATTTGGAACACCTCCAGTAATAGACATGAATAAATTAATTTAAAAAGGCTTCGGCCATGGATAATTGTTATCAGTTTCCGATTCTCAATCATAGAAAGGGTTACTGTAAATGATTCTCACTTAATTGGACATTGCATTTTACTGCAAAAGTGATCTTACTATACCGGACTTAAAACAACAACAGCAAACCCTTCACGCTCCGATGGCTGCCGTGGCCAGCAATTGACTGCTTTGTCACAATAAAGATGAATGTATTCTCCAACACTTGCCCCTACTGACTTCCGTATCAAATATTAAATTCCTTGCAACATTTATCATGGCTAATGATCAGGAAACCTTCTATTGAATACCGCAGGAAATAATTTTTTATATTCATCCCAAAGGTTTTGAATTCCATCACTAGAGGAGTTCGTGCGACTCAACTTCGATATTCTTGTCTTACCGCGCAGCAGGCAGCACTTGAACGAAAACACCTGCGGAGATGACGACTCCGTAAAGCCACAATACTCACGTGGATCCTAATTGTAAGCACGACCAGCACTTGTTACATTTGTAAGCGTATTCACGTGTCAAGAATCATCTAAATTATAAGGTACTATGATACGGACAAGTGACGCTGCCATCTTGTAACTTCTTTTCTTCATGGAGACTTTTGTCCGAATATATTTACTCCGAGACCAGCTATGGCGGAGTACGCGACCTCACGGCCGGTCGAAGCGGTGCCACAACCTTGAAGATGAGAAGAGTCGCAGCAAGATCACCGGGTTGGCCACTGAGAAGTGAAGAGAGACTGGGTGCTGAGTGCCCCTGAGCACGCAGGCTGACTTGTAGATGGCGCCGGGCAGCATAATAGTGGAGGCAGAAAAAAAATAAATGGTATACCGTTTCATCTGAATGACAGTTAGGGTAGTCTGGTGAGTCAATCTGACTGATTTTGTGAAGTGGTTTATTTAGAGGAGCAGTACCCAGTCTGAATCTAGCAAAAAGGGACTCAAAAAATCGTGACTGTGTTCCTTGCAAGGCCCAAGGACGCACCAGGGGCTTGTGGAAACCTACAGAGTGCTGGCCTTGAATAGCGGTCCACCTGACCTGCCAATAAGACCAGACTGAAGCTGAAAATTTTGAACGATGCTCAGCAATGGAGAAGAGGTGCTCATGAAAAGGGAGAAATGGGGTTGCTGCTTCTTTTGCCACTGTATCTGCATCTTCGTTGAAGGTGTACACTATGGAGGGGAAATACAAGTAGGTGTCTATGAATTGCAAGAACGAGGGAGCTATAGGAAGAGAACTTCGAGGATGACAATAGAAAGAGTGAGGATAAGCTGTCCGTGAAAACGAGAGCAGGGATGGTAGCCTGGTGTGAGGAGAGAAAGATCAATGCTTGCAGGATCCCAAAGAATTCAGCAGCAAGTATTGTGTGACCTGAGAGGAGACGGAAAGGGAGCATTATATTCCTCTGAGGAACAACCACACCCACCCCGACACAGGCCACTTTTTCTTCCGTCTCTGAGCCATCAGTGTAGATAGAGGGTGTCAGGGGTCTGTTCTCACGCATCCCCATGTTTCATGGTAGCTGTTGAAGTCTCCAAAAAGGAGTAATGGCGAGAGCAGTTGGCTTATCAATTCGGTCATTAGTGCTTCTGAGAGGTCGTGGCTTCGTTACGTGTAGATGGACACCACTGTTATTAGCCTTGAGACGCATATCTTTAGAGCGGTAGCTTGGAGTTCTGTCCTCAGGGAAAGGGGGAGGTGAGGTACGCTTTGGTGGATCATAAGTGCCACTCCGCCGTGAGCTGTCACGTTGGTGTGACCTTCGCGGTGGTGCATGATATATAGGGAGATTCTGAAATGGTGGTCTCTCGGAGTTTGATCTCTTGGAGGCCGATTACCAAAGGTTTATGGGTGGCGTTAATCGCCACCCATAAACCTTTGGTAATCGACCTGCAAGAGATGGGAGGACGAGGGTTTGTGCTCTTTGTCTTTGCTACGTGAGCGAGTGCGCTCTTCTTTTGCGTTAGCCTTTTTGATCTGCGTGGGTGTTTGTGTGGAGTGCGAGCTATTTGGGCCAGGTAAGATGACTGGTTGTTCAGAGGTCTTGCGAATGAGTTTTTTGAGATGAGCGCCGTCGTCGAGGCAGTGATCGCTCTCGCTGGTGGCGTATTCGTGAGTCAGGTTTGTTAACGGGGGTGTCGTGTCCCTCACAGTGGTTTTCCACGAATTGAGTCTCATTTGAGACAGGTGGAGGTAGTTCTGGATTCTTGTCCTGGCGGGCCTTTATTTGGGAGTTGTTACTTATCTTTTAGCTCAGTGGTGCCTGGGCATCGGAGGCTTCTTCATCTTTTTGCCTCATCGTTTTTATAGTAGTGAGCCTTGCTGTGTGGTCAACTGCGGGGGATGTATCCATCTTGGCGTCCTCCTGGGTACCACAGAAATTATTTCTAGGACTGTGCATCTTTGGTGCAAGGGCGGTTGCTGGGCTGAGTGAGGAAGCACTGTAGCCAGGTAGGAATGTTGGAGTCTTGTCACGATGTTGTCATGACGATGTGTGGATGTCGTCGGGGGAGTTTGGTTGAATTGACGATTTGACTGCTTTGGCATAATTGAGGCGGTTGGGGTTATTGTCTTTCCAGATTTGGATGGCTTGTTTCCGTGTAACTCTGCGTTCGCTTTGTGTGATTGTTATCTCTTTTTGGTTCATGTGTACTGTGCAGTCGCGGTCGCCTGCCTCATAGTAGCATTTAGGGTGGCTGGCTGTGCAGTCTTTTCTGTCGTGCTCGCCGGCACACTTCCTTCAACGTTGAGGTGTATGCAGCTGGCAGTATGCAATGACGTGGCCGTATTCAAGGCATTTTTTGCACATTGGGGGCCATGTTGCAACTGGGTAAGTTTTGGTTCTTCTATGTTCACCCATTACTATGAATTCCGGTGAGTCGTATCCTGGGAAGGTAATTAGGTATGCTGTAAAACTTGCATTACGTGATTATATCCATGTTGCTTGACGGACTTCGGCAATTCCGTAATCTTCAGCCAGACCTTCAGTAAAAGTACTGAGGTAGGTTATAGGTGTTTAACGGGAGGTGTATATAATTCGTTTGGTATCGTTGAAGGACGGATGTGTTTCAACTGCACCTTTGAGTTTGTTTATGTGGGTAATCTTTTGTATAGCGTTACTTTGTTCATATTCTACGACGTAGGCCAGATATTTCTTTCCCTGTCGTTGAATTTCTTTCGGTTTTCCTCCAAGTTGTTCGGTGAGTGACTTCATGATTATAAATGGATTAGTTGAAAAGGCAACTTCGCTTGCACCACTTTCTTTGAACGTTATGAGAAATTGGGTGGGGAATGGTGCCGGTCTTCTCTCCAGGGTAGGAGGGTCATTCTGGAAAGAGCAAATCGAGACTAGCCTCTCGTCGCCCGACCCCGTGATCTATCTGGTATTGGAGGACCGCTCTCTCCGCCTCCTCCTCTGGACAATCTCTATGTCCGGTAGGGTGTCCGTTTACTTTGCAGTAAAAACAGTGCGATTCTTCGGACCGGCACGACTGGGGATCTTACGGTTTGTCATGGTCGTCTTGGGAGCTGTATTAGCATCTTTGCTTACCATTACAGTTTCCACTCGTGTGTCCGTATTTCTGGCATTTATTATAACATCGCATCGGACGTCTCTCAAATGGTGTAACCTTGGTTTTGGTGGCGCAGAAAGGAATGTCTAGATATCTAGGTGAAGTAGGGTTGTGGAATTTTAGTATTAGGGCTGTGGTAATCTCTCTCTTTGGTGTGATCTTTGGTACTGTTTTTGCTTCGACAACGCAGTCTTCATATTGAATTAGTTCCGTGATGTACTCCTCGATTTCCCTTTTCGGGATATCTTCAACGTAGATCAAACCTGAACCTGTAGAGAGTCGGGTGTGGCACTATTTTGCATGACTTTTCATGGAGTCTAGTTTTGGAGAGAATCATGTCACTTTGAAGTTTTGTGTCTACTCTGATGGCGAAACCTTCGTCGCCGCTGGTGGCGACGCTCAGAACTGGGCGGCCAATGAATATCACGTTGGTGTCGAACGTGATATTATTGAACAAGTTATGTTCATTGAATGTCGTGTAGTGCTTCCTCCTTGCAGCCCTCGGAGCTCGGTTTGGGTTTTTGTGGGGTGAAGAGTTGTCGAAGTTGTCGTCGGACGTAGAAGTAGAGGTACTTGCGCAATTTGCGGGTTCTTTAATTAGTTGGCTCTTTACTATTCGTGGATATGGAGAAAATGGCCTTGACGCGACCCTCGAGCCTCGTTAGACAGTCGTCAATTGTGCTAGGTTCTGCGGTGAAAACTTCTGCTTCCTGCTCAGAGAGACCGGCTGCTTGGCTTAGCAGATTCCTAATTTCCTGGACGTTATTGGTTAATTCGTCGATGCGCTTGTCAATTCGGCCGTCTTTGGCTGAGGTGGCATTGGTCATCTTGGAGAGGCTGACGTTCGTGGCCGTTGGAATCTTGGTCTTCGTCACTCTTAAGGGAGCGCTGGTCACTCCCGGGTACGGCTTTCTCCTTTCCCCCATTGGAGCCCTGGTTCACGCCAGGAGCCAGGGGGCTCACTCTTAAAGGCCTCTTGACCGGCTTTACCGCTTCTAACGTTAATTGAACACTTTGCAAGCAAAATAAACGTCCGGTTTAAGGTCCCAGCACAAACTATGGACCAGCTTGTACAGTTAGTAATCGGTACGCGAACAAATTCGATTTCCTCTCCTGCTGATTTGTATGCTTGAAGGGAACTAACGACGTGCTGGTATCGTCGCAACTCAGCTTGTGCATCACCCTGACCGGAGTATTTAACGGTGATGCGCTCTGTTCGCAAGGAAAGGGTAAACACTCGTTGAAATTTCGATTTCTTAACAAAAACTGCTATTGCTTTTAATTAAAGTTGAATTTTAAATGTTCCAATTGATTGTATTTTCAGTTTAGAACAACTAGCTAGCCACAAAGAAAACAAAATCAGTCATACACCTAGCACCAAGTAAAGCCCAGCTCTCGTCGGATGAGTGGGGTCACCTTGTTTCTGGTAACAACTGTCACTCTTCAGCCCAGTTGCGAGTTACGCTAACAATTTTACAATTCACATATCTAGGTTACTCGTGATGCATTCAAAAGATGGTCGTCGCCAGCAACAAGGTAAACCACTTCACCTCAGGAGACGCTCCGCTCCGCACGCTCCTGATAGCATGACTGCCCGTTTCATAGGTTTCTATATTTCTCGGCAGATGACACAATATGGACATTTCAAAGTAATTATTCATTCTAGCTTTTAGTAGTAGCATAAGCGCAATGCCCACATCCATAATCTGAACCAGCACGATTTGTTAGGCCCACCTTGTCGATGAAGGGAGGGAGCCGGAACAGACAGCGCACTGAATCAAACTACGTGTAGAGATGCTTTTTCACCCGAGATCGCTGCTGGTGGTCCATCGCAACCTCGTCTATGGAACACGCCCATGTAACTTCAATCTTATCATCATTAAGACATTGAATTGCAGGAACCGAAAGAAATACAAATTAACATTTCGATTTAAAATATATAATCTTTCTTCTTGCATAGGGCGTCTTACAGATACAGGCACTAGGCCAAATGCCCCAGACTTAGCCGTTTTGTGCTTAAGGGTCCAGCCGGTAACCCCGCAACACACACTCTGGGTCACGAGTGCGGTCCGAGGATCCGTTGTCAGCAGCAGGGCCCGACAGTTTTTACTGGTTTACCTATCGCCGCATCAGGATCCCCCCCTCCCCGACCATCCCGACAACGTGACGCCAAGGGCGAGAAAGCACATCAGAGCAGCGTCAAAAATCAAGCATTCTCAACTTCCGCCTATTTATTGCATACTCTCTCGCTACTTCTTTATTCAAGTCTCTCCGTCCTAATGCCTGCTTCATACCATCCATCCACCCAAACTTCGGTCTACCTCTAAGCCTGCGACCACTCGCCTCCGCCTTCATCACCCGCCTCCGCCTTCTTCACCATCCCCATTCTGATTCGAACCACTTCGGTGGTGATCCGGTCTCTCAGCGTCACTTGAGCCATGTTCCTCAAACATTTCATCTCGAAAACATTCGACCTTCTTCTCTCCTCTGCTCTCACCCCCCAAGTCTCAGCTCCGTGGAGCACAGTTGGGACAACAACACCCTCATACAACCCTTCTCTTTTCTTCCACCCCAACGTCCTACAGCTCATTACACTCTACAGTGGACCCAACACTTTACACCCCTCCTTCACTTCAGCTTCTACTAGTTCAGTCATCTCAACATGGGAGCCCATGTACTTAAAACACTGAACTACCTCCAATAGCTCTCCATTAAGGAGGACACTAATTTTGCTCGCATCCACAGTCTTTGAGCATCTCATTACTTTTACCCACGTTCACTCTAAAATCCGCCACCAGCGCCGTATCATCAGTTAACAGCAACTGGCTCAACTGCCAACTCCGATCATTCGCTTCCAACAGCTCCAAGCCACGACCCAGCACACTCGCGTTCACCTCCCTGACCAATCCATCTATATATTGAACAGCCATGGAGACACAGGCGTCATGAAGGGCTGGCTGACCTTAGAAACATTGCGATTATCAGCTCAAAGAGAACCAATCTTGATATAATTTTTAATACCTGTCTGATGTAAGTGAGTTACCTCCGATTGCAAGGAAAAATGGTCTGTACCTACAGCACCTCACACAGTGGCTTCCTTCTGTTGATCCATCACATTCAAAGATTTTTTTCCTCTGTATCGCCAGGACATCATTAGAAGAAAAAATCCTATGACTACTATTAATGCCACTGCTCAAGTCTACCTCGGGAAACCGTTTTTGTTGTTGCCTAGGCCCAGCTGCTCCAGCGCTGGAGGAGCGAGCTACGGCCGACGCATCGCTCGAGCGTTCAGATACCCACCGACATGTGCATGTAGGGAATTGTTACGACCGGTGCAGGCCCCTATATTAGATCTGTCCCCCTGAAAAATAAATGATTCCTTCACAACGTCATGACGTGCTCGACTATTTCAGGCACACCCCGGCACTGCAAGCACAGATCGAAATGGGCGTTCTCTAGTCTACGTTGGTTGATTTGATTTGAGCCTCATTTCCACCACCGCCGGACCCTTTAGCACAAAAGGGCTAAGTTGTGTGAATGTGAGCGTGTGAGGGTGTGAGGTGCGCCTTGCCGTCGGCCACCCCCCTTTCTGGGGGATGCGGCCTAGTGTCTGTATCTGTATCTCATTTCCACCGGAGCTTCAACGTGAGTCATAATAGGCTCCCCCGTAGGGCGCGACCGTCATTGATTCAGGTAAGTTCGCACGGCCTTGCGTGCGAAAATATTAGTTTTGTGAAGATGAACTCGGTACATATTTCAATTGTGGCATGTTCGCGTACAAGAGAGTAAAGAGTTAACGCGTATCTTCGTAAATGTATTGTTATCTCTGTGCGTAATGGGGTGGAGAGACCACCTCACTTGCACAGGTGTTTGGGATTCAGACAGCTTCGTATAGTCCGGTGTGTTTTCCGAAAGCAATAAGCTTTTTACTGTAAGTTGGGTCCGTGAGTAGGCTTTGTAGGTTGCACGGGGGATTTATGAACGCTCGTAGGGCTGCCGCGAGTGCATTGCAATCCATCAGTAAGTGTTTCACGCTGATAACCACTTGGTGGCAACAGGGGCAAGGTGGCGCGTTAGGTCCTATGTCGACATCCATCAGGTGGTTGTGAGTTATCCACGTGTGTCCCGTGCACAAGCGGTTGATGAACACTAGGTCTTTACTGTTGGTGAACTTTGTTTCATATTCTCCTACTGAGGGTTTGACTGAAAGTATTTTTTGTCCACTGTTGCCACATTTCATCCCATCGGGATGTTATATGTGATTTGATTTGATTTGAGCCTCTTTTCCACCAGAGCTTCAACGTGAGTCATAATAGGCGTCCCCGTTGGGCTCGATGATCATTGATTCCAGTTGGCTCGCACGCCTAAGTGTGCGAGGAAAAAACAAGTCGACGCTTTTAACGTTAGAAAAAAAGGGGAAAATTTTAGCAATGTCAGACGCACGCTGGTGCGCAAAAGAAAAACGCTCTCGCAAAACGGACCTCCGCATCCAATCCTTTAGAACTTAAAGAGTAATATGTACGCACCCTAGTGCGTAGAGGTAGCATCGTCGAGATTAGTACAAGGTCAGTGGCTACACGGGCAAATTCTGCTCCGACAGCAACGCAACACAATATTTACAGCTACGCGGTTTAGTTGTATAAATTATTTATTTATTTAGGTAAGATAAAGACTCAGATGAAACGAAACGAATTCTCGCCTCCAACCCCTCAGAACCTTATGAGTAACATGTCCACACGCCAGTGCGCACAGATAGTATCGTAGAAATTGGTACAAGGTACACGGCTACACGAACAAAGTCAGCTCCGACAGCAACGCAACACTATGTTTACAGCTACGCGGTCTATTTGATTTTTAGTACAATTTCTTTATTCTTTATTCCACTCAGAACTCTAAGAATAACATGCACGCGCGACGGTGCGCACAGACAGCATCGTCGTAATTGGTACAAGGTCTATGGCTTCACGAATTAGATAGACTCCAACCGTAACGCGTCACAAGATTTTATAGCTGCGCAGTCCAGGTCAACCACAAAAACTGCATATGGTCCGTGCACGCGCGAGCGCGCACAGACTGAAGAAAAAATACCCATTCACAAAATCACAAACACGAACTCCCGCACAAATACTCCAGCGTTATAATATTGTGAATCGTGCACAAGAAAGTAAGAGCAGGTTCGCCATGGGCAGAAAAACTGCTCAGATTGTTGATTTCGCACCGATTGTATAAGGGGATAGGGCAAGGGGGGCACTGGTCCCTTGGGTCGCAAAAGAGCCCGATGAATCCCGGAGGGTGACCCATGTCCCCCGGGTCTTCCCGAGCTCCCCGAGCTCCCTTGCCTCAGCTCATCTCAGCTTGTCTTGAATCATTTCGGCCAGTTTCGGCTTGTCGCGACTAACTCGACTCGCCTCAACATGTTTCGCGGACTGTAATGATCATTTATTCCACTCAAGCATCTCACATAAACATTTTTCTGTGTATGGGTTCTACAGCGTTGAGAGGGGGGAGCAGAGGTTCCAGGATTCAGAGGGGCCTCTAAAGGGTCCCGCAGTTTCTCAAAAGGGTCACAAAGGGTCTCAAGGGTGTCCCACAGGGCCCCAGAAAAGTCCAAGTGGATCCCCCCAAATTCACCCGGTCTCCCAAGTCCCCCGGGTTCCCGAAACCCCGGGTTCCGAGACCCGCGGGTCCCACGAAAACCTCCCCTCCCTGGGTCACCTTGTCTCAACCAACCTCGATACATATAATAATAATAATCAATTCAAAATCTATCACCATGAAAAAGAGGGCAGAGAAAAATAATAGAGCCCAAGCAAGAAGAAATAATAAAATACTAAAATAAAGTGTTAATGATTTATAAAATGAATAATCATCCATCCACCCCAATAATGTAACGATAACTGTCGGGCTTGGCTATGAAATTGTCACCGCCAAATTAAACCAATAAAAAAATTAACTGTTGGCTATTTCCTTCATGTTTATGTATGTCAAATCACGGTTATTAATGCATCATCTGATTTGATTTGGGCCTCATTTCCACCGGAACTCCAACGCAAGTCATCGCAGGCTCCCCTGTAAGCAATCATTATTTGAATGCCTATAATGAGGCCACAACCAGTCTTCTTTTTAATTTTCTGTATCTTTTCAAAACTTTTGAGCAAAAGCGGTTCATATGAAAAAATATAGGTAGTTATATAGAATTTAATTTTAAAAAGATTAAAAGCAATTCAAAGAAGGCCTTATCTAAACAATCAATTAGATTAGGCCAAGGAGTCCATCTCCACGGGAGCTCTATACACCCTAGTTTGTGTACTTGGACAAATTCCGCAACAAATCCAGCAAATATCTTTAAATTCAAGAACAAATTAAAACACTATAAAAAGAGATGGACTTTATTACGAAACACCGACTAAAAAATTCCAAGTCCAATGCTTCTTCTACCTGAAGCCCAGCTCCCAACAACCAGCGTCCTTGTCACGATAGTTATTTATTTATTCATCTTTAAAGTTCGTTGCTTTTCGCCGAACTCGACGAGCTTCTTGCCGTACTCCTTGATACCTTTCCTTTTGCGAACAGAGTTCATGTACTGGCGGGCGAGGTTGTCTGTGTCAGCCTTTTCACCGAAATGTTTGAGCTCCTCCGCAGTGCAAGGGTCCCAGTAAGGGTCTTGCTCCAGCACCTCCCAGTGAGAGAACATCAGCTGAGGCTGGGCTTCACCAGAGCTCTGCAAAAATAGACAGGTTGTAGAGTAATTATTCAAGTCAACGGACTAAATTGATTCGTGTAGCAAATGCGTGTCAGCGTTTCTTGAAGGTTCAAAAAATTTGCAACGCTAAGGACTAACATGACTTAATTTGATTTCAGCCTCAATTCCACAGGAGCCTCAACGACCATGACTGAAAATGTCTGATAGTGACAAAAAAAGGTCAATAATTTATCGCTCTGATCGAAATAACACATGAAATCTGTGAGCCAATTCACACAAGACAGTAGGTTCCTCCGAGGACGACATTTTGTAGCGTGTCAGCTTTGATAAACCGTTTAACATGCATCCAATCGGAAGCTGCCTTCAATAACTGTTATCGTGGGAATCGCTCTGTGCCACTCACCATCTTACGTAGCTCGTTAGCGACCGGCTCTGTGCCACTCACCATCTTACGTAGCTCGTTAGCGACCGGCTCTGTGCCACTCACCATCTTACGTAGCTCGTTAGCGACCGGCTCTGTGCCACTCACCATCTTACATAGCTCGTTAGCGACCGGCTCTGTGCCACTCACCATCTTACGTAGCTCGTTAGCGACCGGCTCTGTGCCACTCACCATCTTACGTAGCTCGTTAGCGAAGTCGAGGCTCTCGACAATAGGGAGATGGGCCGAGATGTTCCAGGAGGTGGATCCCTCAGTGATGTCGCCGTGAAGGATCTTGCCGTTGCGCTTGTGTATAACCTTATACACGCTGCCCACCATCTCTGACCCGGAGACGCTCACAGTGCAGCTGTACATGGCGACCATCATGCGGCACGGCTGCTGGTCCAGCGCCTGCAGGAACAGTTCCTTAGACAGCGCGATCACCTGAAATGAGGGTAGAGGCGGGGCATAAAATTAAGGCGTATTGTATTAACACTTTTGCGTTAGTGCGAGAAGACTGAATTGGTGAAAATTGATGTGTGAGTGTATGAGCTAAGGTGTGCGAGTGTGAGTGTATGAGAGTTTGAGGTGCGCCTTGCCGTCGGCCACCCCCCTTGCTGGGGGATTTCAGCCTAGTATCTGTATCTGTACATCAGCTAATGCCAGAAATTTCGATACGTATTCAAGAATACCTAAATAACTATCTTACCATATCGTTCGGAGGCACTCAACGTTAAGACTTCAGGTCATGAATTACGTCGGAGTATTAAGTATGTAATTACTTTATCCTACTCAATGTACTACAACGTTACCATACGAGCTATTGTACACACTGTCGATACGGATATAATTAGGATTATATTGCCACTGCCTGATCGTTCAGCCACACTCACACTGGTGGGCAAAAGGTCTGGATTACGGATTTCTCATTTGCTTGGTCAAAACTCGAGCCCCCCATATTATTTTGGACGCTATGAGCGAACAAGGTTTACTGCCGTCGGCACTACGCAAATATTTTGTATTTGCCTACTAATTAAGAGTATTTGGGCGCTCGAACTCGAGGCTCGCATATTATTTTGAAGCTAGGAACTACTTTATTTGCTGTTGTTGACACTGAGCAAAACTTGTATTTGCCTATAATTACAGTCCTTCTACATTCATCCAACTGTGGTATCATTCTTTACACGGCAAGCGCTTCTTCGAACCCACTCAGTTTGAGATGCAGCCGATCCATCCAATTTCTGTGATCTTCTGGCATCGGCCAGCATGCGCTACATGATGTTTTTTTCTATGCTAACACTATGGCTGTTACGAAGTGGAAGAGAATATAACTTTTGTTTTCTCGATTCTCTCGATAAAAAGCTATTTCTCTGTAATGTAGTAAGAGCCAGTAAGAGCCTCTTCCTTCCCCTGCTATATCAATGAAACATCACAGCCCAGAAAATCTGTACCCCCTGCTTCCCTCAAGCCCCACGCTTGCATTCCCCTCAGCTTTTCTGACAGGAAGCCGTGTTTCCCCAGCCCTCGTGAATGATGAGGTATGGCAGCCCTCACTTCTATAGGACAGGATAGTGTTCGGATCGTCGATACAGTCGCAGGACATAAGACCCAGAATATCGGCGATTTAGTCGAAAGACATAGAAACGCCGATTTTGGCGGAAAGGTCGATCAAATAAAAAATCGAGAAAATTCGAAGAAAATTTTTTTCTTCTACATTTTCAAAAAATGTCGGCAGACAAAATTTTTGAAAGAGGTCGGGAACTACTTTCAACTAATGTTATCATGATTCCCTCATAAATCGTCTTCATGATGTTTCCTCATCAAGATTCATTCGAATAAAAGTAGAAGCACATGCTAACACTATAGCTCTTACTACATTACAGAGAAATAGCTTTCACCAAGAGAATCGAGATAAAAAAAGTTATAATATAGAGCGGGAGAGTGTTTGGATTGTCGAAAAAAGTCGGAAGACATAAAGAGCCAAACATCATCGAATAAAGTTGCAAGACAGAAAAACGCCGAATTTCGTCAGAAGACAAACATAAAAAGCCGGGAAAATTCGAAAAAACACAAGATGTTGAAATTTATAGAAAAAATTTGAGTCATAAAAATATGGAAAACGGTCGGAAACCGCTTTCAACGAATGCTATCAAGAATTTCTCACAATTGTCTCTGTAATGTTTCCTCATCAAGATTCATTCGAATAAAAAGCAGAAGCGCATGTTAACACTATGGCTCTTACTACATTACAGAGAAATAGCTTCTTATTGAGATAATGGAGATACCAAAAGTTATAATATAAGGGGCAGCCAGACAGCAAAAAATTTTTGATGGCAGTGCAAACTGTCGAAAAGCCACATGACAGGCAGACTTTTAGATGCCTGAATGCTGTTTGGGCTGGAAGGTAACTAGCTGAATGCCAGATGACAGAAAACAAAATTAAAGGCGGCGCTGGATTTTAGTAGGTGCATAAGGTGTATGCTCCTGGATCCCAGGTCCCGCCGAGATGGAGTGGAGGCCCAAGAGCATTGGGTCTGCACGCTAAAGCGCTGGAACGCTGCGGCGATTTAACCTAATCATTATACACTGTACTTCATAATGACAATGTGAAAGGTTGTCTGTGGTGAAATAAACAATCACATCTGAATTAACTGGAGCTTAATACTTTTCTAAAACGTCATTTCCCTGCAACATTAGTTTATCTACATATTACGAGTGATCCTATGCAAAGGCAAATAAGTCGACCAACTAACACAAGATCATACATTCTTCAGAAGGAGAGAATATTTATCGGCGACCATAAACAAAATGAAATTAACTTTCAAGATTTTATAAGTGATTTCAAAAACAGTCGAGTCGAATTTTGTTTGCCCATACGTTGTTTTAAATTCCAATGAAGACCTGGCCAAACGAATGAATGTTTTTGCAAACTATTTTCCGAATGGTGCAAAGGAGTCACTATAACACTGGCCGTTGGCTTCAGAGCCCCATGCGTCCTCAGAGATGATATCAGCAAATAACTAAGAGAATTATTTTTCTGTGACGTTTTATTGAAGTTGCTATGCTATCTTAAACACTGGGCAACTAAAAAGGTGGATCGAACCCATCAAGTCTGTTACCCCCCGTTCAGTTCACCTTGCCAGGAGGCAGAGGTGCGTTGTCGGCTGGAGGTATCCACTCCTCCACCACGAAACAGACGCCCATCAGCGGCTCCTCGCACAACGGACCGGTCTGGCTGCACAACTGGAAACCTGAGGCACGCGAAATGGGAAGGGCTGACGTTCAACATTTGCTGAAACTGCTTAGTGATTAATCAAAAATGATATTTGACAGAATATTAGATGATCCTAGTGTGACCGGGGAACCTTGCGCGGTAGAGTCGATGTCTCACTGGCAAAGAACATCAAATAATCGTCAAAATCAGCGATTGAATTAATTTTTCGTGAGAAAACTGGAAATCATAATAAACACACCACGTACCAGCAATAATAATTATTTTAAAGAGCAAAAAAAAAAATTGAAAGCAGGATGTCACCGCCAAATAAATAGTTCCCTTAACTCGTGGACTATTGGAGGCCCCGACCTGTGACAATGCCGTGATCTAAGGCAGCAAATGCTGAGTCTGGTAGGGGAGCCACTGGCTGCCACACTGACCTGTGACGATGCCGTGATCCATAGCAGCAAGGGCTGAGTCTGGTAGGGGAGCCGCTGGCTGCCACACCGACGGCCTGTTGCTGTAGTGCTGCACTCTGTTTAGCAGCACGTTGGGACCGCAGTGACCAGGACCAACACTCCACATTTGTTGTGCTGCACCGGCCCATTCCTGCCCTGCTACAGCGAAGGCATCGCTCAGCTGCTGCTCAAGGGCAGCCAGTGCTACGATGTTCTCTTCACTGAGGGCGCGAGGGTCGGGGAGAAAGGTTCTCATTCCGGTACAGCTAAGAGGGTCATCGACGCCCGTTACTGAGAGCGATGCAGTGGACGGTTTCACTAAATTTTCAGTTAAATTTTTACTAACAATTGATGAGTCATCAGTGTTAGCTTCATTATTATCTTCTACTAACTTAGTGGAATTGTGTTCTAATAAATTACTGACATTTTCCATCTTCTCGCTCTCAGCCAGGTTGGGCTCCACAGATTTAGCTGCGTTCGACTTCTCAATCTCAATACAAGGAATTTCTTGTGAGCTCTTTTCCAGGCTGGGATTAACTAGATCAGGTATCGGAGACAGCTCCTTTGCACCACCCTCATCGCTAGTCTCTTTCGACCCAAGGGTGACGGTGGCCTCGTGCCCGAAGGTATCATTGACGGCGGCGTGGTGTTTGAGGTTGCTGGTGTGCATCGAGATTGCGGTGAAGAGAGGGGAGTTGGCGAAGAGAAGAGAGGTGACGGGTGTGGGCAGCGGCATGACCCGCACTCGTATGCGGCCCAGTGCGGCCTCCAGAACAACGCTGCCATCACCAGACGCCTAGGCAAAAGAACGAGTGTGGTCAAGGTTGATTAGATTTTAATGAAGAGAACAAGGTTGCTAGGGCAGAAGAGTTTCTAACCTACGGAGCCAAAAGACATGTCGTATATTCGTGACGTGATATGATGTCGCCAGTGTCTGAGTTTGCTGTATGTATGTATGTATAGACAAACAGCTGTTTCCTCCTAGTTAGGAGGGTGGCTAAGTTAGGCAGGCACAGAGGGGGGAGGCGCCAAATTTCCGCGCCACAATACCGCCGTGTCCCTGCCGAGGCTCGAACTCGCGACATGCAGCACCAGAGGCTGACATTGCAGTCGGATAAGCTAACCACACGGCCACAGCGTCAAAACAGAAGCCAATACATTATGTCCCCTGAACAAAATATCAAACAAATATTTGAATACTTTGACCCTTTCCTTGATTTTATCTGCTATAACAGAGTCCTGTTTAGAATAATAAGAAGCACCGCAATTTTAGCAGTTCAAATCAAGTAGCTCAAGTTGACATTGCATCTTCCCGTCAATACTCCAACAAGGGGTGGACCAACAATTATTTTTATCATTTTCAGTTTTGAAAAATTGCCATCGACAAATTGATTTATGCAAATTGTGAAAAAAAATGGTTACTTCCACTATTGAACTCTCCAAGAGCATTGGAATGATGCTTTTCATGTGATCAAAATTCAAAACGTAGTATCTAAGAGACATACAAAGAAACACAAAATGCTAAAAAATGAACAATATTAATAAAACAAAACAAGTTCATTCATTTCTGTAACGCTTCATAAGAGTTTTCACAAGATATTTGCATGCCATGATAACTTGAAAACTTTAAAAGGAAAGATAATTTTTCAGAAGATGTGAGGATTTTCCAAAAAAAGCCCTTTACAGCTTCCATTATGTACTTGAATTTCTGAAAAATAATTTTGAATGTGACGGTATTACTGCAGAAAAGCATTCAAATGATGCAATGTTTGTATTGATTATCTCGTAAAAGCAGCATTTTCAATAATTAAAAAAAGTCAATTGTTTCTTTCAAAAACCTCAAATATAATGTTTGAAATATCAAATTTCGAAAAAAAAGTACTCACGTTAGTAATTCGTCGTAAGAGCTTTCGAATGATGTATTACTTGTAATGATTACTTCATAACTGGAAATTTAAACAATTAAAAAAAATGTATTGTTTGAAAATTTCCAGTTACTGGTTAAACATATAGACACAAGGTCGAATCCCACAGAACGGCTCTCACTTCTCCCATGCACTCACACACAAACCAAAACCTAGGCCTTTAGCACTAAAGCATCAGGCCAGGACCCCTCAACACAGAATACTGGTCAGGAGGGAGGTCCAAGATTAGTGCCAGCGGCAGGCTCGACAGCTTTCACTGATTTACCTCAGGAGCGTCATAATCATTGCGTCTTACCCGACTCAAGTCCATCCCGTTTTTCAACAGGACACCGAGGGGGGCGGGAAAGCATATCAGGGAGGTGTCAAAACTCATCCATTCACAATCATTCTCCACTCCTGCCTTTCCATTGCACGCTTCCTCGCTAACTCCACACTGAGGTCTCTCCTCCCTGAACCCATCGGGGTCATCCACCCAATCATCGGTCTTCTTCTAGGCATACGCTCACTCACCTCTGCTTTCATAACACATTCAACCACTCTCCCATCATCCGTCCTCACCGTGTGTCCGAACCACCTCAGAACACGTGGATCGATTAGTCCTCACACTTCCGAACCATCCCCGATAAAATTCAAACAAAGACATAATTGATCCTATTCCTCCGCGTTACTCCGGCCGTGCCGATAACATTGCATCTTGAAAATATTGAACTAGAAAAAAAATATGAGTAGCTTGTTATGATTACTTTATAACTTAAGATGTCTTGATAATATTTGGAAAATAGTTATAGCGGACAGATGAGTAATAGCTAATCTTCATTAATTAATCAATAGTTTTGATCTTCAATTGTTAACGAATTTTCCTTGGGTGCTCAACCCTCAGTAGCTGGATCGTGAACATGAACAGCATGGCACCCTACCTGTCAAGAGGTATCCACGTAGTCTCTTTGTAGCAGTAGGGTGCCATGCACAGCATGGCACCCTACCTGTTTAGAGGTATCCACGTCGTTTCCCTGTAGCAGTACTATTGTAAACATGCACAGCATTGCACCCTAGCTGTTTAAAGGTATCCGCGTTGTCTCCATTTACCAGCAGGGTTATAAGCATGCAGTGCATGGCACCCTACCTGTTTAGAGGTATCCACGTTGTCTCCCTGTATTGCCTCGTTGGTGTTGTCTATGAGTGGCCGCAGCACGACAGTCTCCCGGAACGGAACTATCGGCGCTGAGGAATTGATGGGGATCCGGGCGTACCTGAGGCGTGAACATTGGGAATACAAATACAAACATTATGCCAAATTCCACAGAAAGCGGGGTGGCCTACGGCAAGGAGCACCTCACACCTCTCTCATTTGAAATAACTGAAATTGAAACGATCCTTATACCAGCACTTGGATATTCTAATCAACCAGCAACATATTCAGATTACAGGAAATACATGGGGAAAGGGAGTGGTCTAGGGAGGTTGAAAGGGCGTTCAAATAGCAGAAAGAGTAAGAGACTATGACCAAATTAAGTTACAAAAAAATGTTATGGTAATGAATGAAACAGTCACATCCGATGATCGCAAACAGAGTTAATTTTATTAGATGGCGTGATTGCCCTTTGGTAACCGAAGATTTTGGATAAACATATTAGCAGATAAACGACAAACTTTATCAGATATCCATGAGGCTTGTGTTCAACAAGTAGCTATAAATGATTGACCCCATTTGAGAATATTTTTCCGAATATGTTTACACAACGGCCTCACCCACCTCTCTTCTAGATCTGTGAGGCATCGCTGCAGGTGCACCTCTCCCGCCGCCCCCACCATGTACTCCCCGGTCTTCTCCAGCCAAACCTGAGAAAAAAAGTGAGTGAGAAGGCTTAGTAAGACTCCCACCTTTACCCCAGGGGTCAAACTGAGAGAGGTTGCCTAGAAGGAAGCAGGCCAACAAAGATATTTTTCATTTCGCCAGTGTGTGTATACCAGGCTTCAATGCACTCATTAAATAATGTCCTTGATACTCCTCGGATGCATATTTATACCAGGCTTCAATGCACATTGCAAATGATGTCCTTAATACTCCTCGGATGCATCTTTATACCAGGCTTCAATGCACTCATAAATTAATGTCCTTAATACTCCTCGGATGCATCTTTATACCAGGCTTCAATGCACTCATCAATTAATGTCCTTAATACTCCTCGGATGCATCTTTATACCAGGCTTCAATGCACTCATCAATTAATGTCCTTAATACTCCTCGACTGCAATTTTTTTCCCGTGCGCAGTGCTGTTAAGGTCATCCTTCTGCACGCAACCTATGACCTTGGTGAATAGTTTTGGGCAGCAAAACTGTACGCAAACTATGACGTGACGTTAGCTGCTCGTGAACGAGGTGCAGTAGCAATCATTGTTTGGCCCCTGCATCTTTACAATACATATGAAGCGTAAATTGATTGCAATGGGTACAATCGTTATCTTCATGTGCGTATACGATAATCCATATATGTACGTGGAATGCTTCTTCCTAACGCAAATTCGTCTTCCAATTTCATTATTTCTCAACTTTTTCAATCAGAGTTTCACTTAAATTGATTGTGTATGCATTTATTAGAAATGGAAATTTACAACCATTGCTGGATCATTTACAAAAAATTCTGGATAATTTACTATCGTAAGTGTAACTGTGAACGTTACAGCCCACCTTCAAGTGGCGACCGTTTTGTTCCGTTATGTGCAGGGCTTGTAAGAGTTTACAACCATGCTGGATAATTTACTATCGTATGTGCAACTGTGAACGTTACAGCCCACCCTCAATTGAGCTGTTATTCAAGTTTGCCAGCACGCTGGCGGTGTTTCATTCAACTTCAGCTATAATGCCTTTTTGAATTCCCCACATGTATTCGTGATGTCCCAACCACATAAATTCGTGATTATCCAACCACATGTAGTTTTTACTTAGTTTTACTTTCAAATAGACGTTGTCTGTAAGAGCATTGATGACATTGTAAATTATATTGTTCTCTATTATGTACAAAACGGCGGCATCTAGAGCTGAGCTGGGACAAATATAATTTGAACTTTTGCTTGCTAATTCAAACAGAGTATTAGATAATGAAGTTCATGTGTTAGATTCAATAATTATAAACAAATTGGTGGACGACGGGAACAAACGATTAAACAATAACAATAATAAATCACACAGGCTTTCTTTTTATAGTTTAGGAAGTTAACTTCTAGGATGCTGCTTATTAACTATTAACATTTGAAATTAAAAATGAATATCTACTAGAAAAATCAGCAATTGAGGCGAACATCCTAGAATCACAGCATAATAATTTAAAATATAACAATATGGGCCATTATGAATGTGGGTCATAATTGATATGACCCATCATGAATATGACCGATCATGTAAGAAATGCATGAGTTTGGTGGTTTGTAAACAAAGTTTTATGGACGATTACACTTACCCAATCCATTCGTATGCTGACCAAACAAAACCTCTTTGACACATTTGTCTAAGGCAGCAAGAAAGAAGTAGAGCAAAATAAAATTCGGTAATGAATCATGACGAACAAAAAACTAGGTCATAATTTTCACTGGACATTTAATCTCAATGGAAATTTGATTTCACGCATTTATTTGACAACCGTGGATAAAATTACGAAATAAACTTCTATATTGTGTTTAATCAATAATTGAAAATGTGTAAGACATTTCTATAATAAAGATGACTTTTTTTTCGAAACTTTCTTCCTCCTATGGGCAAGAGTCGCTGAAGTAGGTACTTGGAGCACGACCGAGTTGTCGTAATTTTGAGTTTTGAGTATGTTGGAGATGGAAAGATAGAGTGTGTGGAGATGTACTGACCTGGACGCTTTGTGCACGTTGGAGATGGGAAGATAAGAATGCATGGAGGTGTACTGACCTGGACGCAAGGGTCGGCCTGGTTGAGGAGCTTGAGCCCCTCCCTGAGCCGCCCCATGAGCCTAGGGTTCTTGGGCAGCACTTGCACTCGGAGGATGGGGCCAGACGGGTCACCGCCTGCAGGAGGTGACATACATACAGAGACACCAGTCTTTTTCCTGACGGCAATGCAATCCGCGCATCCTTCCCCGTACGCTCACACGCACAAAATTTTTGCCCATTGGCGAGCCAGGGTCCGTCAAGGAACTCATCTAATCGTAGAAATCATGCACTGGTGCGACTCTTCTGAGCACGAGTCTACGACCAAAAGGGTATCACCAAGAAAGCACCAGACTAGCAACTTCTCTAATGCCAAACTTTCAAAGAAAAAATGACGCAAGCCAGAAACTCAAAATGCCAGAGAAAAGTTGGCGGACTTAGACAGTTGATAGCAACACTTGGACATTCTTATCAACCCTTTACACAACCAGAAATTGAAATTGAACAAGAAATGTGATGTCCCTCCAAGAGTAATTAGCAATAGTTGTTCAATAATATTTGATTGTCATATTTCGGACCGAAACGCCTGTTGTTTCTTCTTAAATTTGTAAACAAATTAAATTCCCACGAACAACGCATGATTCAATTATTACCATATTAAGAAGACATCCCACTACTCCGTGCCGTCCGCATCAAAATTTCACTACATTAGACAATACATTTAAGATTAAACTGAACAATCTTGCGGTAATAAAATGTTGTAGACGTTCAAATGATTAGAACACGAGATGTAAATTGAACAATCTAGCTGGAATAAAATGTCTAAAATGTTTAAATGAAAAGTACATGTGATGTCAACTGAACAGTTTTCATGTGAAAACATGTTTCAAATGTTTAATTAAATAGTTATCTGTACAAGTAGTTGAAAAATCTTGGAGTAATGAAATGTTCCAGCGAAGTCATATGTACCTTCAACTGAAATCTTTTGTACATGAAAACTGGGCAATCTAGTTGTAATGAAATGTTTCAACTCATTCAAGCGTTCCATACCCACGAGTCCTTCACCGGCGAGCCCGAAGCCCCCAAGGGCTGATGAAGAGTTGATGACGTGCGTGAAGGGCGGGCAGAAGGGCGTGGAGCTGAGGCTGCCACTCTTGATGATGTGGCCGGCGAGGCCGCTGATGCCAACCAACATTCCTGCAGTGGCAGACGCAAGGCTCTTCACTTCGCGCCCCAGCAGGAGGAAAATTCCTCCTACCTGCGTGAGAACATCAGGTTATTGGAGAAGGAGGGGTGGCAGAACCTCTGCAATCAGGAAAGAGGCGGAGGTCATTGAAGTAGGAGGGCGGTTTTGGCAACAGAACACGCCCCTCCTACAAGCGGGAGGGAGATAAAGTTCGAGAATAAAAATCCATTTCTATGTAGTGAGTGCAATAACTCTCTACATAGGTATGAATGATTGAGATGCATTCCCATTAAATAAAAAAGAATTGTGGCTGACATTTCAGGGACAACTGGTTCAAGACGTAGTAACTAGAGTACAGGTACCACAGCACCTTCAACTGGTGATATACTGACTTCAGATAAGATTAGAGTGATGAGGTTTCTAGCGCGCTGTAGTCGGGTCCTTCCGATGCCGAACATCAAACACGCTCCTAGTGTTGCTCGTAGACAATATCTATTTGATTAGAGTTAGGTTTACTATTGTGTAAAATCAATGTCCTTTACGCAGTGATTGTCAAAGGTATGCACAGGTGCCAAAGGAGGCACTGGAACTTCTAAGGTGCTGAGCCCACATGGTCCCAACACTCCCCGGGTGACAGCAAAGAGGATTAGCTATCTACCTACCCTGCTACAGAGCCCCAAGAATTCACAGTCGTCCTTAAGGTGCCGGAGGCAGTGCGCCCTAATACCTGCTGCGGGGGAAGTTGAAGAAAATACAGAAAACGGGATCCCATGCATAAGATCCACAGTCAGTGTAAGAAATCTCACGCACGAGGACAACGAAAAAACAAAAAAATAGAAGGAAAAGGTTGCATGAAAGAGCCACTTGCCTGTTACAAGCCACCCAAAAGGAGAAACGTGAAGACCGGTGTGTTAGTGTGTGTGTGTGTGTGTGCAACTACTCTTAGGATTTGATTTGAGCCTTTTTTCAACTAGAGCCTCAACGTGATTTGATTTGAGCCTCATTTCCACCGGAGCCTCAACTTGAGTCATAATAGGCTCCCCCGTCAGGCACGACCGTCATTGATTCAGGTAAGTTCGCACGGCCTCACGTGCAAAAAGATTAGTCTTGTCAAGGTGTAATCAAGTACATATTTCAATTGTGGCATATTTGCGTACTAGCGCGCACAAGAAAGTAAAGAGGTAACGCGTATCTTCGTAAATGTATTGTTATCTCTGTGCTTAATGGGGTGGAGAGACCACCTCACTTGCACAGGTGTTTGGAGTTTAGACAGCTTCGTATAGTCCGGTGTCTTTTCCGATAGCGATAAGCCTTTTCCGGTAGGTTGGGTCAGTGAGTAGGCTTTGTAGGTTGCACGGGGGATTTGAGAACGTTCGTCGGGCTGCCGCGTGTGAGTTGCAATCCATCAGTAAATGTTTCACGCTGATCTTGATTTAATTTGATTCTCAATTTCGCCAGAGCCTCAACGTGAGTCATAATAGGCTCCCCACTAGGGCGCGACCGCCGTTGATTCAGGTAAGTTCGCACAGCCTAGCGTGCGAAAACATTAGTCATGTCAAGATGAAGTCGGTACGTATTTCAATTATGGCATATTCGCGTACTAGCGCGTACGAGAGAGTAAAGAGTTAATGCGTATCTTCGTAAACTGTGTTGTTATTTCTGTGCGTAATGGGGTGGAGAGACCACCTCACTTGCACAGGTGTTTGGGGTTTAGACAGCCTCGCATAGTCCGGTGTGTTTTCCGAAAGGAATAAGCTTTTTAAAGTAGGTTGGGTCCGTGAGTAGGCTTTGTAGGTTGCACAGACGATTTAGGAACGCTCGTCGGGCCGCCGCGAGTGCGTTACAATCCATCAGTAAGTGTTTCACGCTGATAGTCACTTGGTGGCAACAGGGGCAAGGTGGCGCGTTTGGTCCTATGTCGACATCCATCAGGTGGTTGTGCGTTATCCAAATATGTCCCGTGCACAAGCGGTTGATGAACACTTGGTCTTTTCTGTTGGTAAACTTTGTTTCCCATTCTCCGACTGATGGTTTGACTGAAAGCATTTTTTGTCCACTCTGTTGCCACATTTCATCCCATCGAGATGTTATATGGGAGTTGATGATAGGGAACCAGTCCCGGTAATATATTGAGAAAAATTGTTCTTGGTGAGTGGACGCCAGTTTGGCAAGCGAGTCCCCAAGTTCGCGTCCTCTTACTCCCGCGTGCCCGGGGATCCAGAAAAATTCAACTGCCTGACCCAACACGGCATTTTACGTAGAACGGGATGTTCGTAGTGCAGTGTTTTAGGCTGGGTGAGGACACTCAGACTGTCTGAGAATACGACGTATTTGGGGAAGCGATCTGTTTTTGCAATAGAGATGGCTAGTTCGAGTGCGTGGAGTAGTCTTAGAAATTCCTGCCGGTACGCGTTGGTTGGAGTAGTTGCTTTAGGGTATATTTGCAGGTCTAGGTTTACCGGTGGTGGGTTGAACATCCGTGTTGGTGTCAATTTGGAGGATTCGGTAGGAAAATGAAGGCTTAGTAGCATTACGGTTGATGTTTGGCGAGGTCAGCAGGTTGTCCACACGTAGTAAAAACGGTGGGCATATATTCTTTTTAGCCGCTAAAAGACGCTTATCGGATATGTTGGTGATGTAGCTGATTGCCAGGTAGTTGATCAGACTTTTGGTCTTAAAATAGTATTGAAGCGAAAGTTTGTCTCGCCGGAGTGGAAGTGGATGTTCGTTAGCGAGCACGTTGAGGGATTCGATTGAGGTGGAGCGGTACGCGCCGGTTGTGATACGCATGGCATTGTTTGCGATGGTCGAGAGTATTTTTGCTGCTGAACCGTAGACAACGGCTTCGCAGTTCATGCGTGATCGTATTAGTGCTCTGAACACGATGTCCATGTCGGTACCCAACTTCAGGGATGTTACCAATTGGACGAGTCCCGTCGACCTTCTGCAGCGAGTCTCCAGGGCTGCAATGTGGGGTCACCACGTGAGTTTAGGTTCCCACACAAGACCCAGGAATTGAATCGTTTCTTTATATACTGGAGAGGTGTTGTGCAGCGTTAAGGGTGGTTTCAGGTGGAAGCCGAGCACAAGGGTAAAAATGCACGCCTTTAGTTTTAGAGGGCGAGAATTGGAATCCGTTTAGTTAAGCCCAGTTCCCGACTAGGTTTAGGCACTTCTGGAGTTTATATTGAATTATTTGTAGGTCATCCACGTATAGTGATGAGAGCAATTTTCCATCTCGCGGAAGAAGGTTGGCTAATTGATCGATTTTGAGGATAAAAAGAGTGACACTGAGGACGCTTCCCTGGGAGACGCCCATTTCTTGCGGATATGACGGAGGCTGTGTCGCTAACCTTGACCCTGAAGATGCGGTAAGGTAGAAATTGGTAAATGATACGATATAGGCGACCTCTCAAGCCTTTACGGTGGAGATCCTTCATGATACCGTAACTCTTAGAAGAGTTGTTAAGAGGAACTTCAAGATAGGCCTAAGCATAGCTTCTGTGACCCTACAAATATATTATGCGAGAAGTGGGAAGAAAATCCTTTCAAACTTAAATCCGTCAAATTCACTTGTCTCATCCCTTGTTGGAGCCATCTTATGCTACCAAAGTGACGTTACGGCACCTAGTCTTAGATTTTATTTAAGATACGGTACGAGCTCAAGCTTTCATGTGTCGAAAAAATCTAAATAGCAGCAGCTAATCTCAGGCCTGCAAAGGCTGGTGGCAACACCCACCGTGCACTTGGTGATGAAGGGGCACCGCTGCAGAAGGTGGTCGGGGAGTTTCTGGTCAGGGGTGACAAGAGGCAGCAGCGATGCGGGGCTGTGCTTGGGTCCCAGCACGTACACCTTGGAGGAGGAGAAGATGATGATAAACGTTGCAGATTCATAGTAAAGAAGTCATATCAGGCCGCAGTTGTATGACTTTATGTATAATCACACACACATGATAGACATGGACGATGGTTTGATGCCTGTAAGGTTTATAGATGTGTAGTTTCTTCCATCAGCAAATACAAGACTCTACTAACAGTATTGAAGTAAGCACGGATTAAGTCTTAGATGAGCAACGATCACACAGAGCGAGTTCATTTTAATAAGTCGCTCAAGATGATTAAATTAGAGTGACCAGGGTCTTTGGCGTGATATCGTCAATGTTCTCGTCGCACAGGACGGAATCATTATACAGACTAAAATCAAATATGTGGATGAAAGTAATTTATTTTTAGAAGTGTTCTCCCAATCAGAAACATTCGAGAAGCTGGCCGAGTGTTGGGAGAGACTAATAAAGAGCCTATACTATGTTTCGTTTACAGTCTTGTTTTGTTTCTAATGTCGGATACTTTTGAAAAGTTAGGAAACTCTCGTTTTGTTTAGTCATGTTCAGTTTGTACTGTTGGACACTTTTGAAAAGTTAGAAAGCACAGTAGGGAATACTAAGTTTCGTTCACAGTCTTGTTTCGTTTGTACTTTCAGACACTTTAGAAAAGTTAAAAAGCACAGTAGGAAACCACTACTACAAAACCTCCCAGTCAAGCATAAAATGAACAATGAGAAACAATATGCCGCACGAAGATGAGGTGGTCAGTGGGCAGTGAAGAGTCTCAGGTCAGTGTGTAAAGATTAGAGAACCACCAACCTCTTGACCAGGCCTGAGGGTGCCGCTGAACACGCGCGCAAACGCCAGTAGCTCTTCTGCTTCCTCCTCATGCAGTCGCTCCTCATCTGCAACGAAGGGAGAAACCAAATGGGGCTGAGGATTCGTAAAGGAGTGCTTGGCTTACACTTGAACGCAAATGCACCTGCATAATATACTACAGCCGAAGTCTAGCCAATCCAGCAAGTAACTAGTAACCGGCAGAAAAGATGTTAGTTCATATATAGTACTGGAAAAAATATGAAGCCACAAGGAGTGTTCAGACGAGCTGTAATGGTCGGCCCATCACCGTAGAAATAGGCAGTAGGAAACGTTCTGGATTCAGGAAATATAAGTTACGTTTTGCGACTTTCACAAAAAATGATTGGGGTTTTAAAAATGAAGTCCGTGTGAGTCTCTTTCATTAGAGCAACTTTTGAGTATCGCTGGGATGTTTGGATAGAGGCTTAAAAGTGGGGGTAAGCTCACTGCTACCGTCTCCCTCAACTGTAGTAGGAGACGACTGTTGAGAGCGGAGCGAGCGGGCTAAATATCACTTCTTCGGTAGGTTCCATCCTCTATGCTTAATGTGCGTGGTTGTAGTACGAATAAAGGGAAGAGTTTGGGGATGAAAGGATTGAGAGGCATGGCCCGAGTGCCGCTGAGGGATAGGATAAACACTGACTTGGCTCGATTAGAACGGGGATGAAGAAGTTAGAGGACAGAGTAGATACACGAGTTCTCAGGTGGTTCGGACACATAGTGAGGATCGATGATGGGAGATTGGTGAACAATTATATGAAATTTGATTTGATCCTCATTTCCACCAGAGCCTTAACGCGAGTCATAATAGGCTCCTCCGTAGGGCTCGATGATCATGGATTCCAGTAGGCTCGCACGCCTCAGTGTGCGAGAAAAAAACAACGCTGTTTAAGTTAGAAAAATTGAACATTTTTAGCAATGTCAGGCGCACGCTGGTGCGCGCAAGAAAAACGTTAAGACGAAACGGATCTTTGCTTCCCATAATTTAAAACTTCATGAGTAATATGTACGCACGCTAGTGCGTACAGGTAGCGTCGTCGAGACTGGTACAAGGTTTACGGCTACACGGACAAAGTCCGCTCCGACAACAACGCAAAACGACGTGGAACGCTATGCGGTCTAGGTCGATCATAGCAGATACAGATACAGACACTAGGCCGCATCCGCCAGAAAGGGGGTGGCCAACGACAAGGCGCACCTCACACCCTCATACGCTCACACTCACACAACTTAGCCCTTTTGTGCTAAAGGGTCCGGCCGGTACCCCCTCAACTTACACTGTGGGTCACGAGTGCAGTCAGAGGATTCGTCATCAGCAGCAGGGTCCGACAGTTTTCACTGGTTTACCCCCGCCGCGTCATAATGGCCGGGCCCCCCCACCCACGACCATCCCGACAGCGGGATGCCAAGGGCGGGAAAGCACATCAGAGCAGCGACAAAATCAACCCTTCACAACCATTCTCCACTCACGCCTGTTCATTGCACGCTCTCGCCACCTCCACATTCATGTCTCTCGTGCCCAACGCCTGCTTCAGACCATCCATCCACCCAAACTTCGGTCTACCTCTAGGCCTGTGACCACTCGCCTCCGCATTCATCACCCTTTTCACCAATCTCCCTTCATCCATCCTCTCCATGTGCCCGAACAATCACAGTACACGCGAATCCACTCTGTCCTCCAACTTCTTCACCATCCTTGTTCTGATTCGAACCACGTCGTTGGTGATCCGGTCTCTCAGCGTTACTCCAGCCATGCTCCTCGAACATTTCATCTCGAAAACATTCAACCTTCTTCTCTCCTCT
>SDVV010000813.1:0-28634 GCA_016164225.1 Gammarus roeselii
GAATGTGGAGGTGGCGAGAGAGCGTGCAATGAACAGGCGTGAGTGGAAAATGGTTGTGAATGGTTGATTTTGACGCTGCTCTGATGTGCTTTCCCGCCCTTGGCATCCCGCTGTCGGGATGGTCGTGGGTGGGGGGGCCCGGCCATTATGACGCGGCGGTGGTAAACCAGTGAAAACTGTGGGGCCCTGCTGCTGACGACGGATCCTCGGACTGCACTTGTGACCCAGAGTGTATGTTGAGGGGGTACCGGCCAGACCCTTTAGCACAAAAGGGCTAATATGTGTGAGTGTGAGCGTAAGAGGGTGTGAGGTGCGCCTTGCCGTTGGCCACCACCCTTTCTGGAGGATGCGGCCTTGTGTCTGTACCTGTATTAATTATCTGGGGCTCATGTCAAAACTTCTCGCTTAGAGTGGAATACTGTTCATTCTACTTGAACATTTGTTATCGTCTACATGCCACTGTGTAGTGGCATGCAGAAAAATATTTTCTGAAAGATGTTGTCTCGGGTGACGTTCTTATTTGTTGAATACTCTATTGTTCAAAACTACCCGTCTGGTATCAAATATACATATTTGCGCTCCATTTTTTATCATGTAATTTATTTGAACTGCTGTCCCTGAAGTGCATGAGAACCAGCCAGTGAGTTTCTTTTATTTTTGTCGACCCTAACTACGCTCTTCATACGAATACTTCCAAATCGCACAGCAGCCGTCAAAAATAACCTGATCATCACCACCGCAGCTATCTTTCATATGGTGCTTACGGTCAAAATTTCTTTTTTAATTTACTCCCCTTTTTTGTACACCATACATTTGTTCTACGCAGTTGGACAGCTCTCGAAGTTGACCGTTATTTTCGCGACATGATCGTTATTTTCGGAGACTGGACCGCTGTCTTCGATACAGGATCGGTATCTTCGGAGACTGGACCGTTGTCTTTGATACAGGAGCGGTATCTTCGGAGACTGGACCGTTGTCTACGCGAAGTAGAACGTAGCCTTCCCGATGTCGACCTTGGTTCTTGCGACGTAGTCCTTTGTCCTCGAAACCTGGACTCTTTTCGTCATGCGTTGACCAACATGGACAATAGTCGACGAACGCTGTATCCGATACGAATCATTACATTTCTTACAATGTAGGCCGGAGATGAATGGGATGGCGTTGAGATAAGTGGAGTACCAATAGTTGGGACCAAACACTAATGGGGATACTGTGGAAGTGCATGGATCATCCCGAGCTGTTCCAATTCAGAATCACTGATGAGTGTTTTCTTAACACACAGAGAGTCGTGTCTATATGAATGATTACGTTTGGAACTTCAACTCCAACTTCTGTGCCCAATATGCAAAATATTTGCTGATGGCAAAATTTGCTCTATTCAAAGTATATGAAAAATGTGTCCTGCACTTGCTATTTGTTTCGCACCGGAGCAAATCCAGTCATCATTCTATATTGACAAGCGATTGATTTTCTGCTTTTACCCAATAAATAGATAAGTAATTTTGATCCGTGATGTGGCTCGCATTAGAAGTTTTTTCTAAATTGTTTAAACATTTTTTCTCATATGGGTCCTCTATCTTTGTTCCACGACGTATTGTCACAGGATGAAAGTGGTTACCCACAGAGCACGAAAGAGCTGGAGCAGACATTTATATTGGTGCCTTGTGTCAATAGAAGAAGTTACTCCAGGTAACATCGTTGCTCTGGTTTCCTCAATACATAGCTAACAGCCATACACGTTCTCGATTCTGTAGAAATGTATAGTTGGCTTTGTGGATGATCCCACCTTGTGTCTCTCATCTTGCAGGCCGCACTGGATAAGATAATTGAGACATGGCTGGTGCAGGTTGATTTTTATGTCACAAACGATCGTTTACAATTATATACTGTGGACCATGCAAAAATTTTGATCTGTGGAACGTTTGTCTGTGGTTGAAGCAAGCATTGTGTTGTGGCAGATAGCGGAAAGAGTGCTCTAATGGATAATATTTCGGGTGCCGCTCTGTTTGTCTGTGGTTGAAGCAAGCATTATGTTGTGGCAGATGGCGGAAAGAGTGCTCTAATGGATAATATTTCGGGTGCCGCTCTGTTTGTCTGTGTTTGAAACAAGCATTGTGTTGTGGCAGATGGCGGAAAGAATGCTCTAATGGATAATATTTCGGGTGCCGTTCTGTTTGTCTGTGGTTGAAGCAAGCATTATGTTGTGGCAGATGGCGGAAAGAGTGCTCTAATGGATAATATTTCGGGTGCCGCTCTGTTTGTCTGTGGTTGAAGCAAGCATTATGTTGTGGCAGATGGCGGAAAGAGTGCTCTAATGGATAATATCTCGGGTGCCGCTCTGTTTATTCCATACTCTGCTGTATAAAACTTCGTTTTGTCAAGCAATAATCAAACTATTTGGTTCACAATTTTGTCGAAATGTATTCAAACTGGAGCCCCTGAAATGCCGGTGAGCCGGACAGTGATTCACTATTTGTTGTCGGCCCTAACGAAACGCTCTATTCGATTAGTTTCTACTGGTACTGGGGGAGTTGATACTCACCAGTTAATCACTACCGCAGATATCAATCATACGTTTCTTCCGGTCCAAATTACTTCATTAATTTAATTATCATATTGTCACACCGAACTTCTCTCCTACGCGCTGTGGGACATCGTTTAAACGGGACGATTCTTTCCAAAGAAGGACCGTTATATTCGCAAAATGGACCGTCATTTTCAAGAAGTGGATTGTTATTTTCGCTTATCTGAACGTTATATCCGCGACATCGACTATTATCTTCTTGACGTAGACCTCTATCTTTGAGGTGTGGAACCTCATTGTCAAACGTAAGCCCTAGTGGACGATCGCTTGACATTATCTACCCAAGTGGAGTGTATCTGAAATGGATCACTGAATTATAACAATGTGGGCCTGTGATGGGTGGGATGGCGTCGAGGAAAAGTGGAGTAACAAATGAGGATTCAAACTGAAGGCTATTTATTGTCAATTTACAATAATTTGCCTGCTTAGATTACTTCGTCTGTTTCATATTATATTAATCAGTAAAGTTGCATGCTTAATTTGTTTTCGATCAACCAATTAATATTCCATGCCAATGTAACTCAATTGGGGCCTTAACCTTTGTGTCACGAAGTATTGTCACAATAGGGATGTGATTACCCACAGAGCGCGAACGAGCTGGGAGCAGGGGTTTAATTTGTTGCCTAGTGCCATTACAAGTTTATCTAGTTCCTATCGTTGTTTTCATTTCTTCAATTCATACCTAACCCCCGTATTTGTTCTCGATTCTGTAGAATTGTATCGTTGGCGTTGTGGATGATACCAGCTTGTAGTGCGGCTGTCTGTCTCGTGAAAGAGAATCGGTCAATGGTTCTCAGTTTGGGCTCAAAAATAATGCAAAAAATTCTCAAAGGCTTCTGCTCGATATCAGGTTCGTAGCGTAAATGGTGCTGTATGGGCAGAGTATCCTTATTTGTAAATTTTCGGTGTGACATTTGATCTCAAACCGAGTTTGGATAACAGAATCAGAATGGTTGTAAAATCTCCCATTTATTGGATCTGATTCATGAGGATAACCTGGAAATTGATGAATTGCAGCCCCTTCTTTGAAGATACTTCCTCGGCTAGGTACTTCCCTTGCTGGAATATTGTTAAGCTGCTGTGGGTTCTCCTACCGTTGTGTCATTGGCGGTTTCTCTGCGAAACGTCAATTCTCCTATCACTTTCGGTAATTGCCGCATGGTTTCTGTTTTTTGTCTAAGATAAATTTTCGTGATGGAGTTCTACATTCATCCAAACACAAATTTTCAGACAGATTTATCTTCGTTCGGAATTTTGTGGTTTCATTTCGTTGTTCGAGTTTGTTTATGAAGATGTTCAATATGTTGCTTCATAGTTCGAAAAAATTCTTGACTCGTCAGCGATTGTCTTGTGAACTATACTTCATGACTCTGTGCTTTCTGGTGACGGAATTAGCTCTTTAACTCTCGAATTGATATTTTCTTTCGTTCCTAGATCGGCTCTGTTGGTGTTTTTCTTCCTTAATCTGTGTCGGTCGATTAACTTGTGGCAACGAAGACGTGAGAGAAGAGGCAATAAGTTATTGTAATGCTTGCTAGATTGTATCGCTAACCAATCTGCTTCATACGAGTTTAATCCATGTCATGTTGAGTTCAGATATTCAGGGAATAATTGCTAGAGATGCAATATTGCTCTTTGTTGTATTAACCTGTAAAGGCAATGCTGGTAAATAAAATCATATAAAAAATTCCCTAGACAACAAGTTTCTCAATAGGTTGAAAAACATTCACACAACTCCTTCACCATTTGGGCCTTTTTTTGCAAATTGGAACTGTTCCAACCCAAGTGTTCGTTGTAATCTCATGTCATCCTTGAAAAGGGTGCCGTGCAAACGGCTTTATGTATTTATGATCCACACCGCCTCGTTGCTTACTTTTCGTCCTCTCATTTCCCCGTTAGCCGAAAATAAGAGGTTGCTCGTAGGAAAAGACTACTCGAAAGCATTGATAGAAGCTATCGAACCCCAATGGATAGGCTATAACCAAGATGGCTGATGAGGCAGGAACCGCTTCCTCTTCGAGGGCGGTGTTCTATTGAGAAAACTTTATTATGTGGACGCTGAGGAAGGACTTTAATGAGGTGGTGGGCATAATTGGGTAGTACGTTAGAATGAAATATTTGTAGAGCGCTTAGAAAGAATGGGAAGGAAATAATTGAACTATTTTTCTAGGGTCACAACACTCCTGCAACGAGCGCAACGGATATTTGCAACGGACTACAATAATCTAGATGGAAATTATTTTTCCAGCGCGGCGAAATTGTCTCAAGGAGAGGCCTGGGGTGTGGTAGGAATATATAATGTATTTTTTGTAGCATCAAAATGACTGCATTTCAATTCGAAAATAAATTCTGTATTTGATGAGACCCTGTGCGGAATGAGAAATAAATTCGAAAGCATCCCATTGTTCGTCGTTCCTGGTCTGCAGCAGCTCAACTTTAAATGTCGTCAGAATTGATGAAGTTATCGGTCCCAAACACATCAGTTTTTATAACACAAAATAGCGAGTGAATTCATAATTACCTTCAGTGTGTGTTCATGAGTATCACAAATATCAAAGGGATGAAGATTCGTAAGTCTGTGTCAAGCAGCTGTGTTTCTTCATAAGGTCGTCATTGCAACTTCGTTAGTATAATTTTCACGTAGACAATATGTGGCTAACCAGGATTGAACATGTAATAAATGTTCAGTAAAATAACGAACTGCGATAAGTGACTGGATCAATTGATCGAAAGCTCTTAGTTCATTTGTTTCGAATGTTGGGCAGAGTTTCGTGCAATTGCCATTCATTCATATTCCAGACATGGAGATCTAAATCTAAAATAAAGTGATGCCATAATAGTTTGAGGAAAAAATCATTGTTTTCTATTGCATGATAAAATTATCAGAAAATTTCCTGTTCGTGAAGGTCATACTCCAATTATTGAATTTCACTTTGGCTCATCGGATGTAACACATCTATTTTTTACAGGTTCCTGAAGAATCTATAGGAACCTAATCATATCCCCTACATTTAAAACCCAAATGCAGATCCATTATCGACACAACAAATCAATAGGCTACCTATCCAGGATTGAGATTATTTGCATCGGTAGCTATAGTATAAGTGAATGAGCGACAAACATAAACATTGTCCGGAAAGCGTGGCGTCTGCCATCATTGAAACAAATAGTGAAATGTGAGTCGAATCTCATAGTGCAAGTACCTAATTCTCAATTTTTTTTTTTTCATGATATTGGAAATTCCTTCTGTCTGTGTAATGAAGAGAGCTGAGTTTAGAACTGTTATATCATGATTAGGAAGTTCGAAAATCTGGCATAACTAAAGTCATTTTAAAAATGACGTACCAAATCTTGAAATGTATCTATTTTTTATCAATTGTCATGTTTCGCCCCCGACGCAAGATGGCGAGCGCTAGGTTCTGGTACGCGTGACGTCCTTCACACTGAGCCTTTTACCTTACAGGCAGCACTAGATATCGTAATGAGAACACAGCTGTTGCAGGTTGATTTTAATCTAAAATATTATCGTTTTAATTTATATACTGCGGAACATGTCAATACTTTGTTCTGTAGGGGTTGCTGTGACGTTATTGTCTATGAGTGAATAGTTCCTATTGAGCCACGAGCATTTTGTTGTGGCGGATTATGGAAGCAGTTCTGTAGAGGATGATGTCTCGAGTGCCGCTCTTGTTTAATGTCTAATTTGCTGTACGAAACGTATTTTCATCAAAAAATAAGCGATGTATTTTGCGAAAATAAAAAACTAAATTAATTATTCCAACTGGAGCCCCCGAAGTGCCGGTGCGGCGGTTAATGATTCTCGCTTATTTTGTCGGCTTCCGCGACACGCCGCATGCGATTAGTTTCTAATGGCACAGAGAGAGGTAATACTCACCAATTAATCACCACAACAGACATCAATCATATGTTCCGTTCAGCCCAAATTACTTCATTAATTTAATTCTCGTTTTTTCACACCGAACTTCTCTACTCTGCGCGGTGGGGCAGCGTTCAAACGGGACGGTTATCTCCACAGCAAGATCGTTATATATGCAGAGTGCACCGTAATTTTAAAGAAGGGGAATGTTATTTTTGCGTAGCGAAACGTGGTATTCGCGATATCGACTATTATCTTCTCGACGTAGACAGTTATCTTTGAGATGTGGACTCATTGACAAACGTAAACCCTTGTTAAATGAAGCTTTATCTGAAATGGGTCACAAAATAATAACAATGTGCTTCTGGGATGGGTGGCATGGTGTTGAGGAAAAGTGGAATAACAAATGAGGATCCAACGCTGATGGCCTTCACAGGGTGAGTTTTTGGGTCCTTTCTGGCTGCTCACACTCAGAATCACTAGTGAGAGTTTTCTAACCGGCGGAGAGACGTGCCTATATAGATAGCATTTTTTTTTGAACTTACAATCTTTGCTTCAGTGATTTTCGATCCACGAATAATTATTACATACCAATTTATCTCAATTGGGTTCTTTACCTTTGTATCACGAAGTATTGTCACAGAGCTCGGACGAGCTGGGAGCAACCTTTATATTCGTTTACCTCGTGTGCTATTTTCATCTAGTTTTTGCTAAATAACATAAAGTTACCGATTCCGTAGAATTTTATCTCTGCCTATGTGAAGGATTCAACCTTGTCGGAAATAATTGGAAATCTGCAGAGTAATGAGGCTGCCACAGTCTCGTGAATGTGAATCGATTATTGGTTCTCAGTTAGACAAGGAAAAAGAGACGCTAGCAAGACCAATTGCTGGAGCATATCGATTCCCGTATACTATATTAAAAGATGTTTTTCTGACCGAGTACCCTTAACTGAATATTCCCGTGGATTGATGTCCAACTGATTTTGGACCATCAACTCGGAATGGCTGCTGAATTTGCATCTCTGAGCATCGTAATCATGAAACATACTCGAAGATTGTTGTGTTGCAGGCCTTTTGTTGATGAAGGTTCCTAAGCTATGTTCTGCCCTTCCCGGAAAATTGCCTAACTGCTGAGGTTTGCAGAAACTTGATCTCGTTGCTTTATTGGGTGTTACTCTGCTAGGCGGTCTTTCCTCGAGTAATTTTGGTCACTAAGAAAAATATTTTATGATTGTGTTCTGCACTCCTCGAGGCACTTACTATCAGAGATATGTAACTACGTTCGGAATACTCGTCGAGTTGTTCGTTGTTTGAGTTTGTTCATGATGTTGTTCAATAAATTGCGTCAAACCTTGCCCAATCTCTTTTCCCGTCAACAACTGATTTGCTGATTTTACTTCGAGGCTGTTCTGGTGACGGAATTGAAAAAAACATCATGTACCAGTCATTGTGGTTCCTAACACAATGTATTACAGCTCTATACATTCCTTACTGCCTCTAACACTTTACTCTTCCTCCGTTCTGAATTTCTCATCCGATTCCTATAGTCTCTGTTTCTCCACTTTATCTGACAGTATCCTCCTCTCACACTTAACCAAACTCCGAGACCAGCTATCTCTATTCTCCTCCGAATCTTCCCCCAGCGCTGTATCATCCGCAAACAGCAACTGCCTCAAAAGTACTGGCAGCTCCGCCTACTTGTTCCAAGGAGCAATCAACTTTGACCCGATGCACTCGCGAGGTGAACGCGAGTGCATCGGGTCAAAGTTGATCGCTCCTAGGAACAAGAAGGCGGAGATGCCAGTACAGTTGAGGCAGTTCCTGTTTGCGGATGATACAGCGCTGGGGGAAGATTCGGCGGAGAAGTAGAGATAGCTGGTCTCGGAGTTTGGTTAAGTGTGAGAGGAGGATACTTCATGAGTTTAAACATCCAGGGAAACTACGCAACCTTGACTCAGCCCCACTTTCAATGGGAACCAATTACTAACCTAGCCACTTTCTTACACACATGCTTATCGGCATATTAAAAAACTCTGCGACGATCCCCAAAAAAATGCCCACTCCATGCAAACACAACACATGCTCAGCGGCTAATTGTAAAACTATGCAACGATCTTAAAAAAATAGCCCATTCACTGGAACACTTCATCCTAGACCCTTTCGTAGCCTTTACTTGATCCATGGAGGCACAGACCATTTCATTTCCCTTCGCAAGGTACACCTCATTGCAAAATTTTGAATCTCAAAATTCGTGCTGTCTCTTATCCTCATGGTGAGCACTCTCTAGCACAATTGGCAGAATTCTTTTCGATCTTATTTTCCCTTAAACAGCAGAGCATTGCATCCGCTGCGCCACTCAATCGGCAGCATACTCGACTCAAAATAAATTGATAGCCTCAGCAATCATTCGACTAGAGTTACTCCACCCACTTTACTCACTCAGTCGCAATGCCGTCCAAAGAAGACTCTCTCACTGCTCTCCTCCCATCTACTGCATCCAGCACCACTTCTTTGGTAATGTCCTCCCATAGTACCGGTATCCGTCCTCCACCACCCATAGCAAGAATCCCAGTCTCTCTATCATACGACACGTTCAATCACTCCTCAAAGTATTCCGCCCACCTCTGACGTGCATTACCATTATCCCACAAGAACCGGCAATTCATCCTTTTCACCATGTCAACAATTTTTTCACACCCTTCTTCATATCTTCCCAGGTTATTTACGTGCACGCCTCAAAATTCTCGAACAAACGACTACTTCATCTTTGCTCTTCTTACCACATACTTCTTCTAGTATATACATTCTCTCTATAAATGTTATAGGCAACCACTGACCTCACATGCAACCAAGCGTCAAAAGCTCGTCTCTTCGCGCCACCGACAGTTTAACTCATTGTTTCACCACTCGATAACCTCCCTCCTACACCCGCCCGCACGACGCATACCACACATTTTTTGCACACCTTCACAACGCATCTCAGAACGTCTTCCCTTTTCCCTCAGCATTACCCATGCTTCGTCCTTTCACACAGTCATATATCTCATTAAACGCCTTCTAGAACTACTCAACTCTGCTTGCATTATCTAGTTAACTCTCTCTCCATCCCATTCCATCCCTGCTCCACTTCCGATCTTTCTTTTCTCTGTAAATGAGCATACATCCTCCAATACCCACGCAGCCGAAAGCTTCCCCCACGACTCACATCGAAATCTACGCATGTTCCATCAACTTTTCATCCAACACTGCACCACGGGACATCTTAACCCATGCGTGGTATCGTTAACAAGCAGCTTCCCACCACCAGCTCTCGCTCCAATCGCTAACATATCAGGTTCTTCTCTCCACTGTTATTGCTACCTGATATGTCATACCTCCCTACCACATTCTCCAGTACGATGTCTACAACTTTAGCAATTGGGTCCCCACGTACACCCACATTGAATTGACCTCCATGACTCAGGCGGGTCCAAAAACGAGACCTCTCGTCACTCCTCGCGCTACGTGGTCCTGACGAACTCACAATAGTCCATCTCTCTATACCAAACTTAAATATCACCCACATCACTGTTGAGGACATTTTGTTCTACTCAGTAACGCCATTAGCCAACCGATCACTGCAAAAAATTCCGTACCTTTTTGTGCCAACTCTTCCACCACGCCCCACATCGTTCCACTTACAACACCAAATTCTATTTCGTCTCGCTAGGAGACAATACATACTATTTTCTCCTTCAGGTCGTATTGTCAATATCTCTCAAACTTTGCTTCCTTCGTATAACAAACACGCACATTTGGCGATCCGAACAAAAGGGTTTGGAAAAGCGAAGGCACCTCCTCATCCCTGCTTGTCCTGCCGTCTTTGGGAGAGGGAATTACACAGGAAAGAATCCCCAGCCACTGGGTCCACCCATATATGTAGCCTCTTACGAGACTCATAGCGTACGGTAGCAAGTACTCTTACCTCCTGCCAGAAAACAAATCCTCGACTACCCATTTTTTCCAGTACTCATGTCCTTATCGGGCATCGTTCATGAAATTTCAGATATCTTTTCTCGCATGGCCTATAGTCATATGACCTACGTCATGCAGCAACGTAATAACAATAATAGTAATAAAAACTAAATAATAAAACAATAGTTATTATAAGAATAATGATAAAGATAGTAATCATAATAATAACAGTAGTAATAACAATATTAATGGTAACAATAATATTAAGAGCAAAAAATACCGGACTAATAATATAATAACGGATTTTTAATCATCTTAGAAAGATTAATGAGGATCCAATCAGTTGAAGCACTTTTCATCAATACCTCATCGTAAAAATAGTAGAGATAGATTCTTTGTAAAGCAGATAATTTGATTTGTCACCCTACCTTCTCATGATATGTCCCCCTTACTTTTCATGAACTCAATAGTAAGTAGAAAGAATGTCAAACTTCATATTTCCCCACCACGTCTGCGACGTAACAAAGAATCTGTTGTCTGGGCGTGTAAGCCGTCAGCGTCAAACTTGAAACTGATGGTGTCATAACGCAAGTAAAATAATTCAGTACGATTACCGAGGCAGTCATTTGTGATCGGATGCACAATGAATCCCGTAAATGGCCGCTCTTTCAATGGAGTGCGTCAGCAGGAACCGAGGCTGCATTGCAAACCTGCAATTGAGAAGATGGCGATTGCGAACAGCCTGAAATGAACTAGCTGGTAATAATAAAATCTACACAGACTGCAAACCACGACAACTATTTGTTTCCGTACTTTTTCAACCGTTTTGTTGGCTACATTTTTGGCGGAATTTACTCTGCAACACAATTGGTGGTTATTTAGTTGAATGTCATTTTCTGCAAACGAGGTACAATCATAAAGGAAAAGCTCCTGAAGAAGTTACCGCAAAACTAATTCGTCACCTTTTCACAAACTATTATTGTCTCAATGATCCGTCGCCGAAGAAAAAGAGGTCCGTTGCCAGTGTTTCATGGACAGTGACGGGAGAGGCGTGAATAGAATAGAATCCGATGCATAGGCCAGGTAAAAGTATCAGCCAAAAAAATGTAATAGAGCGCAGGGTTGACTAACGTATCGATACATCCTAGAAAACAAGTGTTGAATGAAGTAGCGAACAAAAAATGCCCAGAAAGGAGACCTCCATGGCCACTGCTGCCTAAAAGACAATGGTCGATGTGTTAGAAAATAAACGAAACTGAACATCTATCATGCATTGTGGAGTGTCAAACTGAGAGCAACATCGGATGGTATCGACGAGTTGGCAAGTTAGCATCTTCCACTGCAGTTCGGAGCACGTGATGTTTCGTACCAGCAGTGTGGCAGAGTGGTTACCATTAGGGCAGGAGTGATGGATCATACCACTGAAGGCCATCTTTTTGGAGCTCTCACAGTCGGCGTCTCTGCCATGGCTCCATGTTTCAGAGCCTTGCTTCCATAGCTTCATGACGTCCCTTTAGCCGCCGTCGCAAAAGCAATTTGATGTAGATAATGCGTCCTCGCACGCGTTCGGTGATCCACCAACCAGTCCAGCCTCGGTGTTGTTCGAATGAGACACGCTGCTGGACTGGCCGCCGTGTTCTCCCGAGTTGATCCCATTTATAGCTTAAAGTCGATCATAAAGTGTCGACTTTACCAAACTGGTGGACTAGTGACTGGATACCTTCTTCCTCATCCGATAAGTTTTCGCAAATATTTGACCTGGACGATGCTGATGTCATCCAGATACATTATAAAGAGACGGCAACGTATTATTTCAATATCTCTAAGCATGACGCAGTTTGCTATTCATTTTGTATAAGCACAGACCGTGAAGATCACCAATATGGCAATCACCAAGATCATGGTAAGAAGTCTCAGCAGACGGCAATTTTTGATATCGATGGAAACAGAGATACCGGGATCCAATACACCCATGGCCAGTTCAGAGCGCATTGTGTCGGACTTATAGGAATTTCACAATAAAATAATGATTTCTAAAAAATCGTGTTCATTAAATAGTCAGTGGAAAAAAATTATGTTATTACACTCAGATTTTATTGTTTCGCGATCAAAATTCAAATTATAAATTGGAATTTACATTAAAATCTATCAATTTATTTGAATTCGTACCTTATCTATTTCAGTAGCGTTATTTCACCATCTGGTTTTCGTTACCTAACAAACTTCTCACTAACATGCCTGGTTACTCTGATTTACTCCGATGTTTCCCACTTGAGTTTTAGGATGACCATGAGCCTTTGAGGGATTCAATCAGTATTTCAATCCCTTGCATATCCGCCCCCCTAACATATGCTAGCGTTGTACACATAGCTTGGTAAGAAGTTTAATTCAAGACAGTATCGTCATTAATACAGAAAACATCATCCCACAACTCGATCAGGAAAAAAATATTGGGATGACAGTCTATGAAAGTTTACCTTTAATTAGTCAATTAGTATCATTAACCAGCACCTTCACTGCTCTCTGAAGATAGAAGGTGAACATTCAAATGAAGGTTTATGATTGGGCCCTGCAAACGATTGCCTTAGGCATAACACTTGCATTCGAATGTTTCATTGCCTCCAGCGTGTGTGATGGATTTGAACGGCTTATCGATGATTACAAATCTTGCTCACCATTGTTCTAGATTGAACTTTGTTCGGGAAATATCTTTTGAAATCAGGTGATGAATACTCTGTGCTTAAATCTATCACTATATTTTTTGTCGCAACAAATTTACCCCTTATGTGATTGGACTTCATTCTTTGATAATAGTACATCGAAATATCCGCATCCAAACGCAATATATTTCAATAGCCTCATCCTCCGCATCCGCAAATGTATAAACTCACTAATTTGCAGCACCATTTGCAGATATCTGAAAGTTGTCAGTCGATCCATCCTTTTATAGGACGGCAGTCAAGGAAGCAGCCTGCCGAAGCGCTCAACAAGGTAAGTGAATAATCGCCGCTTCAAAGTTATTGGCGTCGCAGTGGTCATATCACCAAATAGGAGAGTTCGAGCGGTCTTTCTGTTGCTGATATTACCTTAGATGGGCATAAATTTGTTATAGTCATAATCTAAAAAATATAATAATCTAGTAAAAGTCGTAATTTAGTACTACCAGAATAAGATATAGCCGTAATATAAAGAATTGATCGGGTTATGCCTGTAAATACGCCCTGCGCTACTGTAAGTAATACGAGGACTATATACGTGCAGCTAGTCTGTCAAAAAAAAATGGTTACTGGGCGGATGGTTGATTTTTGGAAAGAATCGAAAAATCTAAAACTGAATGTTTATTCTGTTTCTCAATCTGTTAATGGCATAAAAGGGCCGAGAAATATTGCTGATATGTGGCGCGACCATTTTCATGGTATCATGAACAGTGTCAGCAACGACACTGACTCATTTGTTGTCAATCAGGATGTTGATGTTGATGATGTTTACATGTGAGAACTTAGGACCGCTGTCCAGAAATTAAAAAATGGCAAATCTGTAGGAAAGGATGGTGTACCTCCGGAAGTATTCAAATATGGTTCTGTTCAGCTATTTCATGTCATGTCTATTTTCTTCACTGGCTGCCCTAAACTTAATTACCTTCCTAAGTTACTAATGGATGTTGATGTAAAAACTATCATAAAATCGAAGACAAAATGTGCGACCGATAAATGTAACTACATACCAATATCAATTGCTACTGCTGCATCAAAGTTACTAGTGAAAGTTATCTAGAACAGGCTTGGCGACTGCCTGAAAACAACGCTCAACCAATTTGTGTTCAAGCCTCAGCATGGGACGGAAATGGCTATCTTCACATTAAAGCGGTCGATTAATTACTTTGTCTGTGGAGGATCACCCATGGACCTTTTTCTTTGAATGCTAAAAAGGCATTTGCTTGTGTCAATCACTGGACATTGTTCAAAAAACTTACTGAAAGAGGGGCGCCAATTCAAATTGTTAAGCTACTAAAGTACTGGTACCAGCAGCAGGAATGTGTAATACGATGGGGAAGCACATTGTCAAATACGCTACGAACAACTAATGGCATATGGCAAGGAGGCCTACTCTCGCCTCTCCTTTCCAATGTGTTTGTAGATAGCTTACATGACCGACTATCTCTTAGCCGTGCTGTCTCACATTGACGGATACTGTGTTAACGAGATTAGCTATGCAGATGACATGGTCCTTCTGGCCCCGCATGCCGATGCTATTCAGACGATGCTAAATATATGCAAGACTGAGGCCGCGAAACTAGACATCGAGTACAATACCAGTAAATCAGTGTGTATGCTAGTGAAACCACCCAACCAGAGGTTCCAGTACAGAACGGACGGGGTACTTAGCGGGACTACGCTGGAGTATGTGGACAGTGTACCTTACTTGGGGCATTTAATGACAAATAATCGGTGTGATAATGAAGATATCACTAAACAACACCGGAAGCTAAATGCGGTTGCCAACCAACTAATAAGAAAATTCAATTTTTTTAAAACGGATGTTAAGCTGCAGCTTTTTGAAACGTACTGTTATCCTTTATTCTGTAACTGATTTTGGTGTAAATTTACCAGGGGTACTATGAGCAAACTGCGAGTAGCATACAATGACATATTCAGGAGACTGGTGGGTGTCCCAAGTAGAACGAGTGCTAGCCTAGTATTTGCAGGATATGATATAGATTGCCTGAAAGTACGAACAAGAAAAATTGCATACAGCCTCCATGAACGAATTGAAAACTCAAGAAAATCCTTCCTGGAGGCAGTATGCAACAGTGAGGGATACGAACTATCTCCACTTAAAGAAAGATGGGACAGAATACTGCATGTGCAGGAAGATCCCGATATTAATAGGAATAATGTTTGACTACGTGCGGGTGGCTGTCAGGTTGAGATGCGACCCCGAGGATGTTCACTGACATGTGGCCCTATACTAAACCTCTGCAACATTGTTTTTTTGCAATATACCCATGTGGGAAAAGGACATAAAAGGTATTTTAAGCACGCTTGTCTCAAACTTGATCTGTAAATTGTTGTCGTGTATTTCAATCTTGATCTGTCTTCACGTGTGCATTATTATTATTTTGTTACGATATTTTTGTTATGTACTGGTAGAAATTATTTTCTGATGGACTCATTTTCGGTTGTAACCATTATTGTACCATCGAGTGCCTCAATAAAGATTATTATTATTATTATTATTATTGATATTATTATCATTATTGTTATTATTATTATTATTATTTTTATTTATATTACACTTCAAAATGTATGCGTGGGCCGTTATATAAGAGCATCAACAATGAAACGATTTTTTTTCCATTACTACTTTGAAATATGAACATTTGGTGTGAATTATTCTCCAAAGTTTACATCCGTTAGATTTAAAGACAAATTTATTGAAACAATTATCGTAAGTATCATATGACATTTTTTCATCCAATATCATGCATTTCAATACTTAGATTGAGTGATGATCTAAATGTTTTTAACAGGCACGAAATATTCAGAATTCGGTGATAATATTTGTGACATGTTTATTCTGAATGTGGAACACAATCACTTGAATTTTTGGAATCCCCTTGGTCAAATGTTATTATTTTTTACCTTACATAAGGGTTGTATAGGAAGACATTGTAATAAATATCGGATATAGATGATCATTATCTCGAGCGTTTGGAAAAAACAATAATAAATTCTTCCTAGTTTTGAAAAAAATCACTTATTCGAAAAATGTATTGACATCGAATCTTTTCTTTTGTTTAGTTAGCACTTACATAAATATTTTTTTAGAACGGGGAAAGGGGATTTTCCGCATACATGTGAGATGTTTACGATCAGATTCCAACATGCCGGGACGCATTTTCAAATAAATTATTATGATCCAAATGTGTTTAGCACGGATTTTTTTAGGACCGGAACTGATTACGCTGGAATTATGTTGCCTCAAAAATTCTAGCTGGTAACTACCCCAAATCATTTGACTCCGAAATTTCTAGGATCGAATAGTTTGGCCCAGAAATGGTTTCGAACGGAAAACGTGTACGACGGAAAAATCTGATCTGAAACTTTTCTTTCGGCGGCTGCTTCGCGGCTACCGCCCGGTTCCTTCGGGACGGGCGGGCTTAAATTGAGTCCAACTAGGTGGGCTATTCTCCGACGAATAATTGGTTAGCTGAAACTCGGACTTTAAGAAGGATGGCATTTCCGTCCGGGACGTTTCCGCCGTAAAGACTTTGGTGGAAAATGAATTGTCGGAAATTTATTCTTCCAAAAAATACAAACAATTTCATATAATAGACGATTCGATCTTAAGCCCTTCCAGTGAAATATGATTGTCATACACAAACAAAGTGGGAAATCATTTCCTATTCATCAAAAATTCCCACGACAGAGGGAATATACGAAGAGGCAGTTACCGTCTAGACGTTTCCGTCGTAAACACTTTCGGTGCAAAATAAATTGTCAGAAATCTATTCATGCCAAGAAGCATTCCAGGTAATATATTTTCTTGCAAGAAAGTAGTATGGTGTTGTGTTTCATCATCCATATAGCCAAATGAGATCATTTCTACCCTAAACACTTTTCATTCGAAACAGATTCCATCCAAAACATTTTCGACTGAATATGATTTGCGTTAAAATTTGCGAGTTTCTCAGGACAGATGATTTGATCGTAAGCACTTCCAGCGAAAACAAATCGTCGCAAATATCTTCTGTACTGAATAATCCGATGCTATAAACTTCCGATGCTAAATACTTCCCCGTCAATTCCTCTTTTGAGTATAATCGTTTCTTGCCAATGAACAATTTGTTCAACTGTCTTTTCAGGTTGAATGTTTTCATTTGAAAAGCTTTCCTTCGTAAACACTTTCGATCGTAAACAGTTTCAAACGAACATGAATCCGTCGGTTCTTTTCGGTCGTAAACACTCTCTGGGCTTAATCATAACCTACCAAAATCTCTTTGAAAATCCTTTTGCCCAATTGCCAAAGCACTATTCAGGCTATAAGTCTAGTAACAACAATATTCAAATATTGACTATATACTCGACTATTTAATGCTCGCTATTAGACAATTTGTGAAGTTTTCCTGACAATGATCGGTTACTAATTGGCCTTCACCCGTTTCTGTAGCATGACGGTTACATAAGCAAAATTTATTTTTACTAACATGCATCCTAGTGTCTCTCATTTGTGATTATCATCAAAAAATATTACAGATTTCAAGTTCACCGATTTTATTTCGTTTCGAGACTCAATAATTCAGTCCAGCTCGTCTGGATTGAATAAAATCAACAACCAAAGTTTGTTAATTTTCATTCAATTAGTGCAATGTAAACCGGGCGGGTCTCGCACTCGGCCTGATCGTACTGATAAAAGTTATGGAAATACGTCTGATCAAAATAATGTTCGGTCAAAGGATTGTCTGTGTAGATCAGTGATAATAAATATGAAGTTCATTACTTGTTCAGTTTATTATATGCTAGATAAATATTTGAAAAGTGTTTGCTATCGATCATGAATATAATAAAAAAATACACTGCAGTAAAATATCAAATAAAGCTTGGTATGTAAGATCAAATCCTCTCAAGAAACGATACCACTGAATTGGGGGTCTATTTACAAAAGTTCCCCCAATGAAGGATTTTCAAGAGATTCAGAAGATTCAATATGTGACTGGCATAATCCTAACATGTTTTACTAGTTATTCCTTGCCCAGCAGGCACTACGACGAGTCCATGACCTCTTCACCGAATAAATTTGGGTTTGCAATCACATTTCCATCATAGATGAATCGACTTAAATTTTACCCCACTCAAGTCGCGAAAAGCTTACAGAAAACGTAGAACAAGAAATACATACCTCCGGTTGGAATCGCTCTGACATTTATTATTCAACGTTCATACTTCAAGCATTTTTTGGTCGTAACAAGAAAATAAAATTGATCATGGTTACTTTTTTCCATATTGGTGACGCAAATAAATAAAATGCGATATCTTGTTTCAATCGCGGAATTAATTACGACAGAGGGTGTAAAAAAAACTGTAATCACTTTTCCGCGCAATGCACGCTAGAGTTGAGAGATTTACATGAACTATAAAAAACGCATCTTGCAAAAATCTCGAAGCGTGTAGCATAATTTCTGGGGATTTGCCATTCATTCTCAGGCTTGTATTGTTTTGCGGACAACAACAGTTTCCATATCCTCTGATATCCCAATACCTTGAATCTCAATGCTCTGAGAATTCGACGGGCAAGGACAATTTGCCGAGGATCTCCGGTAATGGTTCACTTTGAAACAATATTGACATTTTGCTCGCAGTCCCGACGGAGTTGCATTTCACACAATACCTCGAGGAATGAAATAATCCCGCTTCGAGAAGGCTGCTGAACCAGGGACGGTTCACTCTTTCGGAAAAATGACTCCCTGCGCCACATATGCTGGAATTTCAATCTCGATAGCCAGGAGTATTTCGCAGAGCAGAATAACATATCAGTGCGGGGGCATTCTGACATTGTGTCATATGGTTCGGTGATTTATTCTCATTTGGGAAACAAACAATGTAGGCTGACTGAAGTGTAAATGCTCGGATCAACAGCATGATCACAAATTCACTTGTACATCTGTGAGAAAAGGCTCCAAATATCATCACATTGAGAGACATCATGTACTTTTTCTTTGAGACAGATAGTTCCTGCAAGGAAATTACACCAGGTACATATGGTGGTCTTTTCCTTTCTTTTGTGTTTACCGATGGGGTCAGGCAATGTTTAACAAAATATCAGTAGAAGCATTTCAACAGTCGATCGGAGTTTTATTTTTATTTATTTAATGTTGTCTCATTACCTGCAATACATGATACTGCTCGCCAGCCTGAGCAAAAATGACTTTAATATACATCCTTAAAACCCGAATACTTAATATAACAACTACTGGGAAAACCACATAATTAATTAACTCATCACGAAGATGGTATGGTCAACTGGGAACTTTCTAATAGGCAGTCGGTTAACAGTTGTCATCTGCTTTCTCTTCTCAGTGTTTATCGCTTGAAACTGTGTGCCACGCGTTTTGTAGACATCATTGGTGAATGTTTCAACTTAATCGAACTCTTTTTTTTCCATCCTCCTTCCTGTTTGAATTTCTAATTGATATTTTGTAAAATGGAGACAAGCTGATCTCGCACTTAACCCATTTGTGAGAAAATAATGTCGCTTCGTCTAGATAGGGAACAAGGAAGCAATGACCTTATATAACCCAATCATTTCTAGCCTGTTACACGTTAATATACCCGGTTAATCTCCGATAGCGTGACAAAGAGTGATCCCGAACTTAGTATGGGACACCAAATAAATGATAGATAATAAATTCCAAATTATAAGGTTTACTCGAAGTCCATGACTGGGAATTTAAGGAACAATTAAAAGTGATTGAGATACTACTACATGGGTAATGTCTTCTTGAAAACGACGTCGGTCAAATTTCGTACTTTTCATTCTATGCCATCCAAATCATGAAGGCTCTTCCAATGTACTGAGACAAACCATATCGTGCTAGCAGCAAATATCACAATGTGTTATGATACAACTCGTTTCATCTACTTGCAATAAACGTGAGCAATTTTTTCATTCAACAAAAACAATTTAGAATAGATTGAAATGCTCCAGCATGAAAGGGATAGTGTAAACTGGTTACCTGCCTCTGTATAACAAACCATTTTTACTGAAAGTCCCAACCTTGGAGGCTGTAATGCTGAACCCTGAATCTTGTCCCATTGTACCGCCTGGCACTCGGACTGCATACTTTATTCCCAGTGTCTCAAGTGTTAACACATGTGTTCCAATATATCAGTAGTAGGCTGGCAAATACCATAGATATTGGCTTGTATCAGTATGCCTCGTTAGACCACAAAGTTTACTTCTATCATTTCAAACTATTGCCTCAGAAAAGTTTCACTGGATAACGCCCACCCCAGATTATGTTTTTCAAGGTCCTGGGCGGTGACCTAGAGGAGCAGTTGTTTGTTTACATTCAGGTCATGAGATCAATGGTTTGGTTGATAGCTATACGTAAATTACTTGGTTGCTTTCTTGAGTATCGAAAAGGTCGCAGCTACCGGGATACTCTGTAGCTTCGTTTTACCGAGTATTATTTCCCCCTTTGTTTTCACCTCTGGACAGTAATGATTTAACTTTGCGGCGCAACAAACACACCCGCTGCTGCTCCACTGGAACAATCAGTGGAAATCAACAATTGAAGTAATTGTGCCGTGTACAGATGGGTAAACTTTCAACGCGCTCAGAAAAAATTAATTCATCATTTACGTCCAATTAATTCTCAATGTCATAGTCATTAGGGCAGCCCTCCTTTGTAAGTGATGTTTAATAATAAATACCAGCTGACGAGTTTGTCGTAATATAATGCAAGGCGTGTTATTGAAGGTTCAGAACCTTTGTGCTGTCCCTAACTGAGCTCTGTCACGACGACAAATGAAGAACAAATATATTGTGTTGCCAGATGTTTACTTTTGGATGACGCTTATTACTTGGGAGACTTTGATTTGGCAGGCTGGGATATTACGAGAAGTTTTGTAATTATCCCATTTTCATGATGCAGAACGGGACAGGCCCTCGGTTATGCTCTGTTTTACAGGTATACCTCTAAAAATAGTCAAACGAAGTGAGCGCGAAACTATTTGAACATTCATCCAAGGTAGTATGGAAACAAAGCCAAGTCACATTTCAGTAGACTTTCATCAAGAGATTAGTGTCGGTTATAAAGAGTTGTGATGGCAACAAACGACTCATTCTGGACGGAAGTTGATCCGAGGTTTTCCTGACGTTCTTGAACTGAGCGTAACCTCTCACTCTAAGGCTTTGCGCTTCCACGGGGAAGGCGTCTTTTCAGAAACAGTACTAATCCTGTACGGTGTAGATTCTAGGAAGAGAGAATGTGGTGTCAGTAGCTGCACCGGAACTAAAAAATTACCATCGGAAGTTCCACTGGTAATTGAACCGGGCCTACAATCAGCAAAGTGTCTGTTTTGTAGCAGCACTATTAGGTAAAAAAAAAAGCAGTGGAGGTTCAACACCTGGCCATAATTTGAGAAGATTCTTTACCTCACATGGTTAAAAGGGCATCTAATTGATCAGACGCTGGTAAGTAAGGTAAGATAAGCTAGTAACTTGACCACTCCATTCCCGGTTAATTCGATCATCAATTTCTTGAATACACTGGAGCCTAACGCATCGAGGGGAGTATCACCGACAATAAAACGTCCTCGGCTGATATGGGGCCCCCACATTATACGAGGCTTAGCAGCAGGGCCCGAGCCTGTTTGGGTTGCGGTCGAGAGAACCAGAACACGCTACTGGGGATTGACCGGTCGATGGAATAACAAGTTTGATGAGTAAACAACGTAGCCGTGATATCGAGCTCAAAGTCCGCGAGCTTCTTCCTGATGTGAATTATTGAGATACTCAGAGTATTGTGTATTTCATCTCCTCATTCTGCAGCGTCAAACCTGCTAGCAGCAGTCTGTTAGTCGTCTTGGGCCGCCCATAACTGTCGTGCATTGCAGTGCTGGGTGTTCTCATAAGCCTCAGCTGTTGTTCAGAATGCTGTTCCATTTCTTCTATTTACGAGTCCTTAGATATATTTTAGTCCTCCGAACTTGGTGTTACCGTGATGTACTGCTCCCGTGATTAGATCGTGCCACAACCCGTGCACTGAATACGCCATAAGCAACCCTATAACACATGTATGAGAAAAATATGTAGAGTGAAATCAATTTTATGTTTAAATGGTGAGGCCAAAATGTTCGTAACCTCGAGATGTGCTAATGAGGCCGCGAACCGAATAGGACCTGTTCGTTCTATTCGACTCACCATTTCTGTGTTTACGAACGCAAATGATTAACCAGTTTGCAACACAGAGCGTAGAAATGACTGGATTAAATCTGTAAAATTTAATTATAAATGCGATTTCGTGTATAAACAACATTGAAATTGTATCAATGCAGGTCAAAAATAACGTAAGCGAAATCTCAATCTGATTTGTTCCCTAGGCAAACCCGATATTCATTTGAAGCACGATTTAGCAAATGGGAAATTTAGAAATGTAACATTTTATTTGCCGCTCCCAATGAAAGCACCCAAACCTTTAGGGAGTGAGTTGGTTGATTGCATTCAAGAACATATTTCATTAGATTATAAGCAGAAAATCTCAGGTATAGTAAAAAATTCGAAGGCATTTCATGTTGCTGACAGTGTCATGTTTACCTCAGGCCCATCTTATGTTGATGACCGAACACTTTATCGTAAAGTTGTCGATAGATTTCAAGTCTATTCATATGGATAACAGCACTATGAATACCTTCTGAATATCATGTTTCGATCATTGCATCGTAATTAGGTTTCGTGTTTTTCAGTTACAGTGTTCGACAGATTCTTTAAATTTTTGGTGCTGGTGGTGGGATTTTTTTCCCCTTTGTACATTCTGCATGTATTATCACACACCTTTGAATGGGATCGACACCTGATTGAGATTTTAATTTCTCGGACTAGGCACATTTAAACACATCACCATGATACACAGAAGGAACTTACTTGGGTTTCGACGGGAGTGCAATAAGGTAGACACGCAAATATAGTCTTGTCACTATCGGTCTCTGAGTGCTACAAAATCTATATCTGTCTAAACTACGTATGTATCTTACTGGCAATGTTAGTTCATTCTAACTGCTACAATAACTCTAACATTATTTCAGGTTACGATGTCAATTCACGTTGAAATTTTGGTATCCGCAATTTCATCTTGGAATCCTGGGGCTCCGAGTGACGCGCACACCACTATGATTGTTCGATCTACACTGACTGGGCCAGAGGCGAGTGGTTGGTACCTTCACAACCCCTGTGGACCTAGCGTCAAAAATGCACACTTCGGAACTCCAAGGAATCCAAGCAGAACTAACGGTTTACTTCAAATTACAACAACCACGACTTTCGCTTTCTTACCATACTACAATAATATTAGGTTAAAAACCATGATATGCATTTAACTTATAGAAAATCTTAGCAAGATTACTTCCATGATAACGGGAAATACCTTGGCCCTTTACTCATTACGACAAAAGGAAAAACATCTAGTAGGCGACACAGAGGGGGAACACCATTGGAAGTTTAGAAAAGGATGGGAAGGGGAAAAATCAAGGACCACTGCCACAAACCAAACATTCCAAAACTCCTGATGTCCACGTCAAACTGAACTAGATGGTTCCATCAATATACAATTTACAGTTTTTTTTCCGCCGACGAGGCATTATGGGTTTTAGTCCCCACAGCTTGAGGGCATCCAATGAATTTAGACAGTAAAATGTTCAGCCAACCAGGATTTATACCCAGTATGTTTTATAATATGTAACTTTTCAATATTGAGGGCTATTATGTCCGCATCAGAGCTACTTTGAAATAGTGATTCATAACAGACTTGACGAATGTCTTCAAACATCATCAAACAAATTTGGCTTTAAACCTCGACATGGAACGGGAATGGCTTTTTTACCCGTAAACAAACCATCATTTTTTGTAAGTAGAGGCTCGTTGATGTACCTGTGTTTTCTGGATGCCACAAGAGCCTGGACCGCGTTAATCACTGGACATAGTTCAAACCGCTAATTGAAGAGGGGGGGGGCATGTCTACCACGTAAAATTACTAAAATACTGGTGCCAACAACAACAATATGGGGAACTTCGACATCAAATCCGTCCCGAACAACCGGTGAGGCCTTCTTTCGCCCCTCTTATTCAATGTGTACGTAGACCGCCTACACGTGCGTCTAGCTCCTAGCCGTGTTGGGTGTCATACTGACGACTGCTTTATCAACGCAATTAGCTCCTCAAATCATGCTAACATATTCGAGGCGTAAGCCGCAACGCTAGATATTGAGTACAGTACTAGTGAATCTGTTTGGATGCTAGTGAAACCACGCACCATGCAAAGGTTCCAGTTCCGGATGAATAGTGTGTGAAATGGAACTCGGTTAGATTATGTGGACAGTTTTCCCTACTTGTGTCACTTAATAACAAACATCCGGTGTGACAATGCTGAAATCTCTAAACAGCCTCAGAAATTAAACGCGGTTGGCAATCAGCATATAAGGAAATTCAACTTCTGCACGACCGATGTCATAATAGAGCTCTTCAAAACCTATTGCTACCCTATCTACTGCGACTCACTGTGGTGTAAATTTACACCCGTTACTATCAGTAGACTGAGAGTAGCATACAAGGATATTTTATAGAGGTAGATTGGTGTAACAAGAAGAACGAGTGCTAGCTTTGTTTTTGCTGCATATAAAGTTGACTGTCTGAAGGTACGAGCTAGAAAAGTGCCCATAGCCTCCAGGAGCGTAGTACAAATTCTTGTAATCACTTTCTGGAGGCTTTATGTAACAATGATGGACATGAATTATCTCCAATAACAGAGAAGTGGGACAGAATCCTGCTGGTGCAGGAAGACCCCGATATTAATATAAATAAAGTTTGACATCTATCTGCCTTTCCATGTTGTGGGCCCGTTGTACATGTGTGGACATCAGGCTGAGAGACGTCACCGATATGTTGGCTGACGGGTGGTTATATGCTTTACCTCTCTGACCTTGAGTTTTGTTATATACATTTTCATGAGAGAGAGGAAGCTAAATTTATCCAGACGGGCTGGTAACTAACTCGGCTTATGAATCTATGTCGCGTATTTCATCCCTACTCTGTCATGTCTCCATGTATGTTCTTTAGGTGCGTAATTTAAATGAATTGGCCGGTATGCTCTGTCAAACTTGTTCTCAGTAATCATTATTATACCATCGAGTTCTTCCAAAAAGTCTAGTATCATTATTATTATAATTAATATCAAAATTACATACATGAAAAACAATCAGTTGACATTTAAACTGAATAAATAAAATTTAAGGTTGAAATAAGTATAACTTTAGTTTACGTTTGGAGGTACTCATTCCGCTAACTCGTTCGTTTATCTATAGCAATCTGTATTTTGAACCTACCTGAAATTGTATGGACGAGTTACGGCAATTGGCCAAGGCGCTTTGTAACATGGACTATAAATAAGGTTATTAATCATGAAAACTTGTTATCGATATTAAAGTTAACTGATTCAAGGCTTGCAAGCAACCACTCAGACAGAAAAGTTGATGATGAGAAAGAGAGACAATATTCCATCGACGAAATGAATGCATCGAGTGGTCACGTCTGCTAGCAAGCAAGAGTGTTTCAACGACGAATTTTTTGCTAAGAGAGATAGGTCTCAAGTTTTTCATACTGCTAGTCGGAACGAAGCCAAAGTACAAATGACTTTTACACAAATTTTTAGACAATTTTGATGGAGATGTGATTTTTTCAGTCAAGTATCTGGTTCACAATTACACCGAGAAATGTTGTTTATGCTTCATATGCGATTGGTTGACCTATTAATTCGTCCTGTGTGTTAAGAACAAGTATCTCCATAGGATATGAACCCGTTTGAAACGTGGTATCATAGATAATTTATATTAGCAACAGTATCACCAAGATATATGCATATCGAATAAACTGTAGTTTCGTCTTCAAAAAGGATGAAGGACAACCTGTCTCAAGTATTTTTGATGTCATTAATGTTGGTAAGGAATAACACAATGGTCCAAGGATCGACCAATGCTTTACTCCTATGTTTCCCGTAATGACAGATGATGATTGTTTATTCCAACTCACTCGGTGATTTCAATCAAGAAGCTAACCTGATTGAAATTATGGAATTACCTCCATAATTTTGTAATATTTTTAGCAATATTTAATGTTTCTCGTAATCGAACGATTATGTGTGGTCCATAAAAGTTGCAACAGTGACTTTCCCACCCACTATGAAACCATCAACAACATCTCCTTTGAATTTTGAATAACTATGCTCTATATTCCTGAAAGCCCGGTGGTTATATTGATTTTAGCTAAGTAGGTAATTAAATACAAAGTGAGCATTCTGACTACATAAAAGATTTTCCAAAAATGTTGATTATGAAGAGAAGGTCTGAAATTGGTCGATAATTGGTTAAATCAGATTTGCTTTCATTTTTAATTTAAATAATTTGTTTCGATCTTGCATGACTGTATTGGGAGTAAATCCTTGTTAGAGGGACTTTGGGTCCAGAATGCTGGAATAATTTCAGATTTAGCTTCAATTACAGTGGTTGGGATGTCATCCCAGCCAGTGCTGTTAGAAAAAAAAACGCTTCCTTCTTGTTTTGTCGGCATGGCATGGCTGAATATTTAACTGAAATAGTTTCAGAGGGAATGTTTTTGCTAGTAATAGATTCACGTAGCTTATCAGTTATATTAGGGAAATGTTTATTGCAAGCATTTGAAATCGCTTGTCAATCAGTGATGACCTCGTCATTGATAAGTGAACATGTATTACTCAGATTACTTTTTTCATGAATGTTACTAATGATGTTCTACACTTTGCTTCGATTTTCTCGAGAGATCTCCATCAAAATTTTGAATATAATTTTCATAAATGATAGTATCTAGTTTTGTGAAAGAAAGTTTTGTAGTTTTTTATGTTCATCTACATGAGTGTGTTGATGGATGCCTTCTGAACCTACGGTACAGTCTGTCTTTGCTTATGTGACAAGTAAACCCAATAGCACTCGCGGATTCTTTACTTGTTATACCGTATTCACAAATAAATATTTCAGAGGTTTAATTCAAATGCAAACAAGTAATATAACTGGTAAGCTACGTGAATCTATTACACATAATCATCAACGGAGACCTGTCTGGACTGGCGTTTGTGGCGCACTACCTCAAAAATGACGAGGTTGTGGCCATGGCCTCGTTGGGCCGTGACCCCGCCGTGGCTCAGTTTGCAGAGCTGTTGCGGTCGGGCAAGACGCTCACCAGGGCAGAGGTGGAGGCGCAGGGAGACTCTTGAACAGGAAGGTGCTGATGGACGAAGATGGAAGGAGGCGCACGAGACAGTGGGAAAGGGTTTAGGTAACTCCTTGTCTCCTGGGAGGGATAAGAGTCCGCATGTCTTGTAGCCGGGGCTTTAGAATCGTGCTACCGTATCCACCGCGTGTCGTAGAAGGCGACTGAAGGGGCGCCCCGTAGCCGGCAGTAGAATCGCGCTACCGCAACCCCCAGCGTGTCGTAGGAGGCGACAAAACGGGGCGGAGCGAAGGGGCTAGGAATCCCGTTCTCTGTAAAAACCTTTCCTCGAAGACGGCAAGACGAGCGGGAGGAGGAGAGGCACACGCCTCTCCAACCCCTATTGTTAGGGTCGCTGAATGTGCGTGGCTGTAGTACGAGTGAGGTAAAGAGGAGGGAGATTGGCGGAATGTTTGTGATTAGGAAGTTAGATGTGTTGGCGCTGAGTGAGACGAAGTTGAAAGGTAAGGGCGAATGTGAGTTTGGTGTTGTAAGTGGAAGAAAGTCTGATGTGGAGGAAGGTATGGCACGAGAAGGTGTGGTCTTGATATTGAGTGATCGGTTGGCTAGTAGCGCTACCGAATGGAAGGAGGTGTCCCCATGATTGATGTGGGTGAAAGTTAAGTTAAGCGTAGCAAGATGGGCATTGTGAGTGCTTACGGACCTGGCAGCGAGAGGAGTGGAGAGGAGAGGGATCAATTCTGGACTGACTTGAGTGAGTGTATTGAGAGTTTTGGAGGTCATTTAAATGTAGTTGTACAGGGCGACCTTAATGCGAGAGTTGGAGATGAAATGGTGGAGAATGTGATAGGAAGGTATGGCGTTCCCGGTAGAAATGACAGTGGAGAAAACCTGATAGGTCTGTGTATGGAGCAGAAGCTGGTGGTCGGGAACAGTTTGTTCAAGAAGCGAGACATTCACAAGTACACATGGGTAAGGATGGCCCATGGTGCAATGGTGGAGAGAGCACTGATGGATTTTGTGCTGATATCGAAGAGAGTGGTGGGGAGGCTGTTGGATGTACGGGTGTTGAGAGGGGAGGGTGGAGGAGTGTCTGACCATCTGCTGGTGGAAGGCAGATTAAGAGTGGAGCAGCAGTGGAAGGCCAACAAACGAGTGGGAGGAGGAAGAGAGGTAGTGAAAGTGAGTGGACTGAATATGAAAAGTAGAGCCGAGGAGTTCCAGCAGGCGTTGGAGGAAGAAT
>SDVV010000814.1:0-28626 GCA_016164225.1 Gammarus roeselii
ATGTATATATTATAAACGCAAAACATATACAGTCATTACCCCAAAAAATAAATATATAATGTAAATCTACATAATACAAAATAATTCGAATTTCAACGACTAGTATTTTCGATATATATGTTGAGGTATGCCAACATCAACCGAAATCAACGTGCGCGAGTGCAAAAATGAACCATCAACACTTTTAACGGATAATTCTCTGCCAGACGTATAGGAATACCAGTGGTAACCAGTATCTGACCTATGACGCAACATACAAGAATAAGAACCTCTCAAACCTGCTGCACCCGTTGGGGTCGGGTCCATGAGAGGAAACTGCCGAACTATTATACCATACTATTCCCTCAAATTATTTACATAAAAAATATAAACATAAAAAACACAGAATATCCTCAAATGCAGCCAGCAGTTAAGCACCAGCCAGCCGCCAGCCACCAGCCAGTCGAGCGACTATCTTACATCTTATCTACGATTAGATAGCACCACAAACATATAACATCCACATTAAATTAATGAACATTAAACTAAAAGCAAATATTTAATATAAATATACAAAACACCAAGCAATTCAAAATTTAAAGACTTTTAATACTACCCCATCTATCAAACCAGGCGCTAGCCACTAGGCAGCCGAGTGAGTCAATTATGCCCCATCTATAATTAGATAACAATGTGTAGATGAAAGTACACACAAGTATATGCACAGTCATTAAGCCGAAATACAAATAGGCGGGACAAATTATAAATATACATAACACAAAACATCCCCAAATCCGACCACCAACCAGCTATCAACCAGCCGCCGGCCCTGACAACCAAGAGCGATTCAATTATAACCTATATACAATTAAATAACACTATAAACATATAATAAGCACACAGAATATATGCAGTCATTAAACCAAACGGTAAATCTCGATTGTAAAGATACAAAACACAAACAATTCCAAATCCAACCACCACCCTAGTCATCAACCCCAGCCAGCCGAGCCAGTCAATTATGCCCTATCCATGATTAGATATCAATATATCGATAAAATATACAAACAAAATATTCACGCGAGCATTAAATCAAAATAAATATATCACATACAATATAAATATACAAATCAACAAATTTTCCGGAATCAAACCGAACTTACCGCGTCCGGCATTCAGGTGCTCCTACTCCCTGGGCCGTTTCGCCCCATTTCGCGCCAATACTCCCCGGGCTATTTCGCGCCTATAACCCCCGGGCCATTTTGCGCCTTTACCCCAGGGTCATTTCGCGCCACTACCCCCCGGGCATATTTGTTTCCCACCCCCCGGGTATATATGTATCCCTATCCTTTCCGATCATATTTGCATCCCTTTATACTACTTCCGTCAAAACGAAAACAAATAGCTTGTAAATTTTCTCACCGAGATATCACCACATCGTGATGTCTCAGAGTGAAAAACAAGTGATACAGGGAAGACGTTTAAATCTCGCACAAACAACATTTGCACTAAGGATAAACTTAGACTGAACGTGATCTCTCAAGGGCGGGAAATTACTTACTTATCACACCGACCCCCAACTAAGACCCATCATTCACGGGCAATCGCTTCTTGTAGACTCCGGTAACGCAGCATTCAATGTCACACCCATTGTGATCATCTTAAATTCTATCTTCGAACTCAAAATGTTCGAAGAATTAATGGAGAGTGTCAAGGAACATTCAATCAAGATTCGACAGGATCTCAAGGAACATTCGATCAACATTCGTCGGGATGTCAAATAACATTCAATCAACATTCGACGGGATGTCAAGGAACATTCAATCAACATTCTATTATACCGATTCAGCTCCCGTCGCTGCGCAGCGTATGGATCTCCATATATAGACCAAATTGCTGCAGATCCAGTCGCTAAAGACCGGAAAGCTGAAAACACTATCGCAGTATAACCCTATCACTGAAAACTCTATCACTGTAGACCCAACTGCTTCTTAGACCCAATCAATGCAGATCCAATCACCGCAGACCCTATCACTGTAATCCTTCTCGCTGTAGACTCTAGCGCTGCTTCTGTAGACCATTTAACTCAATATGTGTTCCCAAGAAAATATAGAACATTCCCTTTATTCTGATACATGAACTTTCAGCTTCTACTGTTGATATTTCTAAAACACGTAGTCTGGGCTAAAAAGTACCTGGGTACGGAATAAATATTCGATATCGTACAAAACGCGTAAGTATTGATGGCAAGTATTGACAACAGTGAACAGTTCCCCATCCTCTAACTTTCACCATAAATGTATTGGTGAATTTATTGTTAGACGAAGTGTGATCAATATGTTAAGCATACACATCGTTTCATCGTATCTATCCTGTTCCTCATTTACTTTTTCGACGAACTTCTTGTTACCTCTCTATCAAAACATTGACCCACCTTTCCGACTGTGTGAGGCTTTTTGGAGCTTGGATGATTGACCAAAAATATTACTGTTTTAAGAGGTACACTTTTTGGTCGACAATCAAGGATATAATGACAATTTGACTTTTCAATAAAATTCCACGTAGGTGCTCTTGAGGGATCGGAAATGAGCCTCTCTTTCCAATTCGGCACAAGGTTTCCGTACTTATCATTGCTTCTGTTGCTTTCTTTAGAATAATAGGTGCCCAGTTATGATATTGAAGGTATTTAAAATTCATTGTTGGAAGTTTCTGATCTCTCCGCCAAATTATCAAGGAGAGAAAGGCCACAAGCTTACTCAGCTGAGCAATTCAGGCAACGCCTTTATTTTTCAACCAAAACCGAAACACATAATTGCATACTTTCTTGGATTTTCGCGCTGCCCTTTGCGATAGACTTTTAGCTAAATTGAAATAAAAAATAATTAATTCCCTACTAGCCTGCGCTAACTCCGGCTGCCAGTCAAGCCTTGGCAGATGTTGATAGCCTCAACAGGTCTTGTATACATTCCTGGATAGAACACCGTTGTATTTTGGGCGGTTCATGGGAGGCCCACTTTATCCCAACCGTGTGTAAACAGAAGTTAAACATCTCAGCATAATCACGACAAATTGGAGTCAGGTAAAGTAAATGAGGTGGTGGTGGTGTGGTACCACTTGGGATCAAATAAACACTGGCTATTAACTCATCACTGTGACACCTCAACTGACGGGACCATCAACTGAGAGAGGTATCGTTGTATCGATGCTAGTAGCATTGCAAGGATCGATGAAGAGCGTCGGCAGCAATCCATCACCGCTGCAGCCCATTCGTCTTGCTGGCTTTGCCTGCACAAACTGCCAGCCATGCCTAACCGTTGGGGCCCACTATGCATAGGGCTATGACATGCGCTCTGCATAGTTATTAATCAAACAACCAAGTGGTCAATAACACGGATATTCAACTGAAGTATTTATTCATATCGGATCCAGCCTGAATATGTATTTGTTACACATCCATATCAATATTCATTGCCAAAATATTACACTGCAATGCATAATACTATGCATTATTAGGTAGGCTTGCCTAAAACTGGAAAAGTGCATACTGCTATCGGACGATATCGTTAAAGATGAGCCAACGACTGTAAATCAATGACGACATAAGTCTATCGCTGCCGTCAGCGTCAGCAATCGCTGCCATCAGTGCGAGCCATCTCTGCCATCGGTGGGAGCGGCACGGAGTCCTGTTGATGCTGATTGAAGACAATGAACTCAAGGAGAGGTACCGATTTCTGTGGATGGTTCGTGTTTTTGTGGTCAAAGCCATAGAGGGGGCACTGAAACATTCTCTTCGTGACGTCTCGATCATGCATCCAATTTGAATTCATTCATTTATTAATATTGACGTAAACGCCAAGTACCTCATCGCACACGTCACCGATCGTATTGTTATCATTCATGAACAAACCATGTAATTTTACTCAGCACACCAGCAATAATATTGCGTAACTGCAATCTGTCAGCGCCTCAAAGCAGATGAACACAAGCACGCTCGTATATCATCTCGTAGAGCGGTGCGTGAGGCGACAGGTGCAAACATATTGTTTGCGACGTTAAGAACACGGTTATATGACCATGTCTAATGAATACCGTGATTAGAACCAAGACTACACAGTGAGAAGCTACCAATCACTGCTGAGTCAAATAGGTTTTGGAATCCTAATCGTAACGCAATTAGAAAGAATCTCTAATTCAAGTATAAGTCAATACATTTAATTTCGTCAGAATATGAAATTAACACAAACTTATTAACAATTTAGACGGGCATCCAAATCAATAATCAATTGTAATTTCATCGTATAATATATTGATGTAAAGCCACTCCGGGCAACTCAAAATGTTTAATGCGCTTTACGGAGTCCAAGACAAGATGCGAAAAATATTTTCGGGTCAAAAGCAAACAGCCTATAATTGGAAGCTAAACATTCTCTTATATGTAATCTGCTGCTTTGCTCTGCGCGTCTTCCTGGAAAGAACAGCTAAAACTATACGCAATTAGTAAACACTTTATCGAATCTGTTTTTCAAGTGCGCCCGTACGGAAGCAATCAATAGACACGCTATTTACTCAGATGGAAACAGGACAAACAAATTCGGTGGTTTTCGCCTTGGTTACTTCTATGGATACATCTCCTTAGCTAACAACTTCCGAATTCTAATTCTAATTTCATTTGTTGACCTGTTTGTCATCGCATGTTGATGATACGGTCCAATTAATATCACAAGAGTCATTCCGAACATATGTTTTTTCCGCTCAAATAATTTAAAAAAACATATATGAAAATTGAAAAAAAAATTATATGTCAATCCGATTAGGTTTTTCTATTGTATCATGTGTTGACTTTCTTCATTATGAAGGTAGAAATTTCATATGAATAAAAAAAGCAGTAACAATTAAAATAAATAATATAATTCCTGGTTGCAATATTCTGAATATCAGCTCCGATGAAAATTTTCTCATCATAAAAGGGAATCGAATATTTGTATTTAATTTCTTCTGAAATCCCCTAAACAAATAGAATATAATCAATTTATATGTTTGAGACAGTCATTCAACACCTGTTTGATCGTAAACTTATTCACGCATATAAAATGGTTCGTAATGAGTTATAAATAATGATGTTTCCAACTGAATAATTAATCAATCAAAATCCATCTTAAGAAAAGCATTTGGAAATAACTTTTGTTTGTAACTTATCATTCTCACTTAGCATAATTACAAACAGTTCAAGTATGTTGATACTCAGGATTACATCACTCAGAAAAATAACTGTTCGTTGCAATGCCGATTTCCATGTCACTTGTGAAAGTAATAAAACCTACATTTTACGACGATTGTTGAATGCATATTCACGAGGCACACCGTCTCTGGATCTCACTAAATGAACATTATAAAAGTGTGAAGTAGAAGTGTGCATTAGAAGTGTGCATTAGAAGTGTGCGATAGCTAAGAGGTGCCTTGGGAACAAAAAGTACAGTTTTGATATCGGATTTGAATCCTTTACCTGTCGAGGCTGAAAAGAAGTCATTGCCCCTGAGCTACTGGGGGATGAAAGAACTCCGGTAAAAATTATTTTTTACGTAGCGAATTGTAAATTCAGTAGTATCTGATAATGTTTGACAGGAATATTCGTACTGTTTAGAGTTGATGAACTATTGTTCTATCTGAGTGCAGTTTTTTAGAAAGCAATATGCTTATTATAGGAATCTTTCCTATTATAACGCTTGATAACTAAAATTGTTAAAATTGTTGATAATTAAAATTGGTAAAATTGATGAATGATTTCATATTTTGTAAGCAAACTTTTCTCTGTGTTACTTTTCAATCAAGCTGAGTGCACCGGACACTGTACGCTCGATGAATCACATAGCTGTTTTGTTGTCTGTTTCATCAACACAAATTTAACTCGCTGGGTTCAATGCACACATTCAACCCTCTAATATCGCTTAGTGAGTCGACAAACACGTTACCATGTGTGCAGTCGCCTTGAATGCACACTTCGTGAGCCAATCTTCATACACACTTTCTCAATGCACACTTCTCTATCACCAGCGTTGCACATCATTGTGCCCACGCGACGAGCTCACAAATGCACACTTAGTGAGGAACCAAATTACGCATTTTTATTCCCGTATATTCAGGCCGATCAAATATTAGTGTGCAGTGGTCTTCAATGCACACTTTAAAATCTAGACATGTTTCCCAGAGATAAATATCATTTTGCTTGAAGTACGCGTCCGTAATTTTTATAAACTCTTCGTTCTTCGGCATAAAAGGCGATACTCTGAATAGCTCGAGCAAATATGATCGGTGGCCTTGAAGAAACAAGACTAGTGATCCAGAGCGCGTGTTTCGTATCAGCCTTTGCCTTTACGGGACTTGCTCAATGAGAGAATGAAAGTCCTTGAGCTGCTGGGAATGGAATTAAGCGTACGGAGAGAGCAGAAGAAACAAAGGGGATATTGGAGAATAATAGTGCTGACAATTTTCACCAAAACATTAAATTATTCTGCAGAATTTAGAGAACAATTTAGAACGAAGGAGACCAAAATCTATAAAATGATACAAATTTATCGTATCGAGAATTAGTAGTAGGACATAAAGTTCTCTATATCATTAACAAATGTGTATATGCAACAAGATATGTGTCAGGGGAACATACGGATATGGAATGAAATCCTAGTACGTGAAATAACATTTTTTAAATCTTTCAATCGAATAGGATCTGCTGCAATTTTGATATTTTTCTACCATGGCTTCCAACGAGTTCCTCGTCAATTGGTAAAAAATTGTGACACAGGTTTTCATGCATTTGGCTTCTAATATATTCATCCATTAGTAATTCATAATCATTTGCAAGCCTACTGAATTCAACGTAAGATTATCTCGCAAGTTAAGTTAATGTGCTAATTGGGCTCCACAAGCGATGACTTACGTCTGAACCGATTTTGTACTTACCATTAATAATTGCATACAGTTATTTAGACAAAATTTAATGCAATTTCGATTCCATTTGATCTTGAAGATTGTGATCCAATGAAATACACTAAAATACACGATGGTTATTTATATCAGAAATAAAGGTGGAGAGTATGGAACATGTTTTCAAATATGGGAAGGGACTTGAATTTCATTAGGTATGCCTATCACAAACATTAATATTTTACGGTAAAATTACGCGGCAACAAATTATTGTACAAAATCTATTTAAAATGCATAAAAATCTTGAACAATGTCATTATTTGTTTGTTTTTTCTCTTACTGAACATAGATACTACTTATGTTAGGATACAACACCCCGCTACAGAAATTATGTTAGGCTGTTTGTATCTTAAAATAGCCAACATGAATCCATTTTGGTTTGGATATGGTTCAGTATATATTTATCATTGCCTATTTACTCTTACTAACGCTTGCACATTTGTTCAATCAATTTATTTGTTTATTTTGAAAACTATCCCAAATTTCTGCATCTTTGAGACGAAACCTCAAAATTTGTCAGGGATGGGACCGCTCAAAAGAGACTGAGACACTGTTCAAACTGTTCAAAAGACTAGCTTTTTATAAAACAAAATTATTTGAAAAATAGCAGAAATTTTAATTAGCTACCGGGCATCAACCACAATTGAAAATCATCCTCTGCCAACTCTTGTTGCTGAATTAGAGATGTTTCCCTCCTCACGAGCACGCACTGGCTACCTAAAGATATTCAGCATCTGTGAAAACTTAAACTTAAGTTGGTCACCAAGTTCAGGCAGAAATAATTAAAAAAAAAAGTTTTTTACAGTCATATCGTTTGATGGGCACGTAGAATTAGTAACGGTGACCCTGAATTGACTTCCTGCAATAAAATACGTCCTTCAAAACAATGGAATTTTGTAATGTGCCAATATGTATTACTTCCATGTCGATGTAAAGAAATTGTCCACCTGGATTGGGTCATCAATATTGATTTCCACTGTATTTCAATCTCCAAAAAGTTTTTTAATCGAGTTTCGCTCATTCTTCACGCCCATCAGTTAGAAATGATATTGCTAATTGGGTACAGCATACTCATTGTAACCCCATTTTGTTCAACGCAACGCATAAGTCCTCAACGTCTCATTCTGGAACAACTTTGCAAACATCGTCCCTTTCTTGTTGTGATTAATTATTGATACAGGCATTTATTTACCGAGTTCCCATTATGACTCAAAGGCAACCGAAGAAGTAATATAGATCATTTTGGAATATAATCTCATCATAATCATTTTATATATAAATATTGATCACGATCCATCAATGCTAGATCTCTGGAACGTACATTTCAATCATTGGCTGTTGATTTTAAAACAGCAAATATATATTTTAGTGACACTTCACAGCATTAATTAATCAAAAATTAGAACTAACAAATGACGACTCTCCTCTGATTGATCGGACGGGTTCCGATTGCGGTAAAGAGTCAAATAAATATCAGATTTCCTCATTTCAGAATGTGGCTGGAAGACTAAAATTCAATTACTGCACATGGATGGCAGTATGATCATGTTGAAGTGTGCTGCCATAACATAGGTTCTCCGACACCTTTTGGCAGCTAATTATAATGTATTGCAAATGTATTTCAATTGAGCCGTTCTAAGTACCACCTCATTTGATCGTTTCGGTATACCAGCGCTTGAAATGACAATAACAATACACCGAGGAGGAGCTCTCGATAAACGCGCATGCATGTGTTATGGCTCCCTTATAGTACGCTCTGGGAGATGCATGCTAAGAGAAAGTGGCGAATCGTAACAGCTGTTACATATCAGTATTAAAGTGTTTAGAGCATTCTACAGTTTTAGACTGGACGGAGTAAAATAAAGACAGTCAGGAAACTGTAGTGTCCCGCAGCTCCAGTCCTTTCAGTTTCAGACGTCATGTCTCGGTTCGAGGAGTATGAATTCCTTTGAACAAGAGGCTCAAGGAAACGCTTTCTGCATCAATAATAATTGCATTGGGCGTACAGACGCCAGGACATCCCGATCAAGGCGATAGGTATGCAGACCCGTCCAACGAGGAAACCTACGGCCGTGACACGAAGGAAACCCCGAGGGTCGGATGGGTCTTCGCAAGATGGCTTAATTGCGGTGGCGGTGTCTGGACCCCGGTTCCGTGATAGCCTCTCAACCCACTCAGCTCACGATGTTGTTGAAGAGCCTAAGCACATTTTCTCAATATTTTCTCCAAGGGGAAATGAACAAACACCGGCGTTCCTTCCCTCCTCCTCCTAGCCGGTGGGTGACAGAATCCATCCCTGGTCCCAACGCCTACCCATGTTTAACTGGTGGTCGCCTCTTCGTGAGTCACGTTAGAGCGATACAGTGCAGGTGTGGGAACTGGATACACAACACAAAAAAATGCTCTGGTGTTCACAATAATAAAATTATATCACCTAGTCTTACAAGTGCTTACAAGTGTAAGAAGACTAATCTTTCTGATAGTAGGATTAGTTTTATGGCAAGCGGTGTGATATAGCATCATTTGTCTGTATATTTTCTGTTTTTTTAAATCAAGAAAGAGAAAGGTTGGAGGTGGAAATAGGATTTAACAATGATACTTGGAGCCACTGAAATCAGCAACTGAAGAGAAAGCCACCGACCCACGATGTTGATTTGAGATTGTCATAGTTTCAATCCCCGTTGAACCAGTGCTGATCAATGTCATTGCTGGACACCAGTTTGCAATTAGCAGGTACCAATGCCGGACATCTTTTTTACCGCGCTAGTGCCCATGACGGACACTAATTTAACCGTACGGGTGTCGATGCCGGACACCATTTTTCACGAATATTTTGGTGAGAGTGCTATAGCTGGGAGCTATTTACCGTCGATTTTGGTAGAATTTGTCAAACCGTGACATGAACGTTTCGATTTTATCGCTCTTTAGAACTTCCGCTTGAAGTCTGTTCTATTCCTTGAAAACTCCATACGTGAATATATTGCTCGTGATGTCGACTGTGAAACGCTTGCCAACGATTTTTTGTCTATAATTCCTGGTTTCTCCGTTCACTTTTAGAATGAAAAGGCTCTCTCGCACGACGTTTTCCTCACCAATCATTATCTTCCGCACTTCGATCATGTCTACGTTGAACCTTCTCTAATTTAATAACGCCTTTTCTGAGGGATTGAGACCATAATTGGACGGAATACTCAAGGTAAGGTCATACAAATGCATTATACAACTTGAGAATACTGTTTCTGCTCATGAACGAGATTGTGTGGGACATCATGGCTAACATTTTATTGCTTTTTTGCAGCATTGTTACATTGCTTGCTGCTTGTTAAGCCGTAACAAATGACGACACGTAGATCTCTTTCTTCGATGACAGGAATCAGTTGCACTTTTCCTAGGAGCTTGGTATCGTCTGCAAACTTGCTAAAGCTCGAGAGTATGTTGCTGTCAAGATCGTTTATGAATATTACGAAGAGAACTGGACCTAACACAGATCTCTGAGGAAGGCCGCTTGTAACTTTAACCCAATTGGAGGAAGCTCCGTTAAGTACGACTCTCTGTCGTCTGGCCGTGAGCCAGCATGCCATCCAATTACTTAGCTCACCTCGAATACCAATGTTGTGTAATTTACTAGCTAAGCGTCTGTGAGGGACTTTATTGAAGGCTTTTTGAACGTCAAGGTAAATGATGTCGTTCGGAGATACCGCGTAGTGAAATTTTTTCCTATTCTAGAAAAAAACAGCGGGCTCGTAGGACGTTAACGATTGCGTCTAAAACCATGCTGAGAGTCACCTATCATCTGATATGATTCTAAGAATTCTGTAATTGTATCCGTAATCTAACTTCTCATCAATTTAGCCATGACTGAGGTGAGATTAATTGGACGGTAATTGCCGGGACACTGTTTGTCATTTTTTTTTATTGTGGTAACTTTGGTCTCTTTCCATTGAGAGGAGCAGGTCCCATTTCTGAGAGATTGGGTAAAAATGTTGGATAAATGCCCGTCGATTACGTTTATTGTCTCTTTTAGAATTCTGGAATGAACTTGGTCTGAACTTGGAGATTTTGTGGTTTCAAATTTATTTATACACTCAATGACTTCGGAAAATAAAAGTTCATTCTGCTGAGGGCTTCCATTTGACTTTGCGCTATGACATCTTCAGGATAAGGAATATCCTATGTGGCAGTGCATCAACTGCCACCCAACCCACAACATGAATACACACCTTAACAATAACAACATCCTACCCGCACCAACACCCGGCACCACTTCCGACAGCGGCCCAGGCTCTACGTTCAACATCCGCCTCTCCAGCTTACGCACTTCTACACCCACCAACCATACCGCCACATACTGCACTACCACAACAACCCAAAATCAATTTCAAACACTTGGATATACGACAAATAAATGCACAGGGGATTGGTCAGAAGCATTTCGAATTAAAACACATCTTCCACAAACACCGCATTCACATCGCCCTACGCCGGGAAACTAAACACAAACGAAGAAACAAGACACCAACGTTTCCTGGATACACAGCGTCGGCTGACTCAATACACTCATACATGAAACGGCTGACTCAATACACTCATCACGAAAAACTACTGCGCAAAAGATTGCAAAATTCTAACTGAACAACAAACTAGAGGTGCAATTGGCACTCATTCAGATTCACAAGAAACACTACAATTTATTTAACGAATACTTGCCTCCCTCCAGCTCATATCAGCCACAGTACACATCTCACTTAAGCTGCCCCAAATACCACCACCAACATATTTGCTTTAGGTGACTTTACAGCACCCAAGGTCTTCTGGTTGACAACACAAAACACTGACCGGAGAATTAATGTCATCATTAACTCACTAGACATACTCATAATATTGAATAACACACACACCCATTCGAAAACCTTTCAATAGTAACACTCATTAGACCTTCCCAGATGTCTCATTCTGCTCTCCTAATCTTGCTCCTTAGTGTCAAAGGGTAGTCCATCAAGACATGTCCTATGAACACGAGTTCGACATCGCGAAATAGACATCTAATGACGCAGCCTCATAACACTCCACCGCAGTGCCTACCCATGCAGACAGACAAAACATACCCGCCGGGTTCATCCGTGGCTTCAATCCAATCTCTCGGCCTCTACTAAGTGTAAAATCTGTCAGCGAAAACATCGTTATAATATACCCGCCACCAAAGAAAAACATACAAATTAAAACCTTCCACTCATTAATAGATTCAGACATTTTTGAACAACCGACGAACTTGTGGCGGGATGTGCTGGCAAACACCAACTCTCATAGCCTCGTCATTCAAATTAGGGTAGTTTATCAGAAGCCTCGACGTTATAAACACATACTATACAGATACAATCCTAGCCCACAACCCTCACACCATACCAAAAGATCATCAAAAATTTGAGATACTCAGCAAATTCTACGCAAACTCTCGCCATCTACCACATCATCCAGATAAAAGGAAGATACCCAAGAGACCCGATGCTGAGAACCAACACACCTCAGCATCGGGCACTAACGACGTATCATACATTCACCTCAAACACCTAGAGCCTTACGTAACCAGGACTCTCACAGACACCTTTCTCCTAGACATTCCATACAACACCAGACAAGACACATGCATGCAAGCGAAATTCACTTCCATCCTGAAATCAAACAAAGGCCCCACATAAACAGCCTCGCACAGAAAACCTCATAAATTCTGATCAGATTGGTTTTAAACAAATCTAATGCCTGTATAGCACTTTTCTCTACACAAAGCCGTTTCAGGACACAGCACTTCACAACCACGCTGCTCACCAACCTCGCACAGATCATCCACAAAGGCCTGAACGGAAAAAAGTCAGTCAAACGCACCCTGGTATGCGTCATTGACATTGGTAAGGCCTTTGATAGAGTTTCATGACACGTCCTCGTGGACAAATACTCGACACACATCAATCCAAACAACAAAAATAGCTACGAACTTGCTAATTTCCTTTCTGAGTCACCCTAATATCACACTCATCAACACTCCCTTGCCTCACCGTTCCACCACCTGAATTCTTGGAGGAACAACATATGACAAAGGACTGACGTTCAAACCTCACACAAACAACATCGGCACTGAAGCCAAACTTGGACAGATCGTGACACGGGCACTTCCCACAATTACATACAGACTCTCCAAAGATCAATTACAACACTTGTCAAACAATTCATCGGACCTATTATTCCTCACGCAAACTCTGCCTTATTCTCTGATTTTGCTCCCAAACACATTTACTCCCTACAAAAAATACTTAAAATGGCCTGACGCATTGCGATGGGGTAAAATTATTTAACAATATAGTGGACCCGGCCCACCCACGTTACAACTTACTGAACACAAGTCTAACCCAGCAAAAAACTAATAACACACCGGCAGTGCGCTTCTGCTTCATTTAGACAATAATTCCCCAGCCTACAGACACCACATCTATCCACAAACAGATACACACGCACTTCACAGCTCTTGCACTGGCTGAACATAAAGCAAATACGGTTCTTCAGAGTAACCCGCCGGAGAAGGACATGCAGTAGTTGGGGTTTCCCAGGGGTGACAGAGTTCACCTGTCGAGGTTAAGGTGAGGGCATCACCGAGCTTTCCCAACATGGATTTGGGAATGCACCATCCGATTTGTGACAGCAGTGTCGAGGCCCTCGCAGTGTCGAGCACGTCATGACGGCGTGCCCACATATTTTGCTGGTAGGCTCAATCATAATATCACATCGGTGATGTGATCTGTGAGAGCACCCGCTGAACAGCATCAATTTTCTCTGGGGTTTGATTCTAATACAGAGACTTGCACCGGTCGTAACGTTCCCAACATGCACATGTCGGTGGGTATCCGGACTGAAGGGCGGTGCACCGGCTGTGACTTCTCGACCGCAGGGAGAAGGTAGGGCTAAGCAACAACTACAACGATCGCTTGCTTACGAGCACGTACAAGCCGAGAACTTTTATAGTGTCACACAAGGTATCTGCTCATTCGAGTAAGGCCGTCTGGTGGCAGCCGGTTGTTTTTTTCCAAAGAATTAATCCACTGGGAATTTGTCTGACTTTTTTAAGATGTGTAAAGACACTCACGACCGTGTTTCTGAGGGAGAATATTCTGTGGCACCTCTAGTGGCTCTAAATAGGATACGATAATAGGCTAAGGTAGAGATATGTGTCTGTTGTACAAGTCGCCGAATGCAGAGCTACGTAGCACAGCTGTTGTATTCCTGTATACTGTATCCATGGGGCTTCTGAACATTTATTTATTTGATTGATTTTAATTTAAAAGTTTTGATAGTCGTATTGATAAATATTGCATTTATTGTTTCATCAAATTTTGGGAATGTGATGCATTTAAATACTGAAATATATTAGGTAACTAAGTATCAAATACACTTCAGTGAACAAAATCATTACTAACCGTTCCACATATTAGTTTTGATCAATGCACAAAGAAAAATAACAGAAAAAATAATAACGGTGCCGCTATTAAACGTACAACGTACTGTCAGTATGAACAAAGCATTTTCCGTACATGTCACAGATATTAGTTTGCCGTATGTTATTAGTCGTAATTTTGTACTGTATTGCGCTTGCAGTAAATACCAGTTACTGTACGTTGCTGTATGCAGATGAACTATCTGTGTCGATCTTGGCATCAACTTAAATTTTCTACTGCGAAATAATGACTGCGATGTAATTAGGTGTACATAGTAAGTAACTTTATTTATTTATTTATGTTGGTAAAGTAGAGAAACATAAAATCCTAAATATATATAGTTCAATTTATACAGTCGTTATTAATAATTTCATTTGTTTGCTTCCAATGAAGAAATAAATAAATGCAACGGACCAAACATTTTGTACGTAGAAAAATCAATTCAGTTACCGTTATAGCAGATATTCCGTATTTAAATTCTTGCAACGTACACTTTGACCCGCACAAGCAACGAAACCACTATTCACGACAACATTGCATCAATTTCAGTAACAAACAATACTGAAGGTCAGACGGAACTCTTATATCTAACTCTTTAACATAATTTATCCCGTTGAACCGATGTGTGACAAAAGGATAATCCTCAAAATGTACTCTCAACATTAGGCTATCGAGCCGACTGCATTTAGAACCATCTGCTTTGCGACCCACCAATCACCCTAAAACACGTCGGCCAAGATTTATGCAAAACTTGTTTTTGAAGCAGATTTTTGTTAATATCGAAATTAGGAGATTTAAATTTGTCCAACACCTGATGCAGGTATTGAATAAAGATGCCAACAAAGCGCGTGTTGAAAGGCACACACACGCATTTATTTGTCGAGTTCAAAATACAACACATGCTCGAAGAAATGAGAACCAGCGAATCCTGTAAAGTAATTTTCTCGTGTTAATTGATCTGTTTGACTTCTAGAATACTTCAGTCGACAAGCTGACATACATTACGTATATGTGTGTGTGCTTCTAGAATACTTCACTCTACTTGTTAAAACACGTTCAGGATATTCATTTTTTCTGTCAGGGCGAATTGAGACGGGTCGCTGTAAGACAAATATTACATCCAACTCAAACATTTTCTCGATATGAAGCAAATCAAATAACATTTTATCGATGTGAAAAAAATCTAATGACATGAAAAGAGTAAACGGTGTTGGGTTACATTATTTTCCTTGATATTTTTTAAATTATTTAATGGTAAACGATTTTTGTAGGTATAATGACAGGTTGATGATTTGCAGAAATATCAGAATTCACAAATGATACATACCAAGTCATCGTCAACGTGAGCTGTTCTGAAGACAACAACTGCAACTTAGATATACTTACTAATGACTTGTAATTAAGGCAAGTGAGTAAATATACCTCTACATCCCCCCAATCGATGGACATTGCCGGAGGACACTCTCTATTCAGCATTGATCAATATGCAGAGCAGATAAAAAAATCTGCACGGACAAATTCAAGCAGACATTATTTTAATTTACGTTTGAAGGTACCTAACTGAATTCAAAGTTTTAATAACTCTGTCCTTTGAATATCGTTGGATCTGTGTTGACCGTGGATTTGCAAATTCGCTTTGTCCTAATATTCGTCATAGGGCTATTCTTCAGGAATAAATCGGCATCAATGTAAGTTAATTGATTCAAAGATTTGTAAACCAACACTGCAGCCTAAAAAATAATGATGACCACAGTGGGAGAATATTGTATTGACAAAAAAGGCAATGTGCTGTCTCGTCTGCTAGCATGTGATAATGTTCAAATAATAAATGAATAAATTTATTCATACACGACAGTTTTTTTATTCACCTGGAACGATTAATTTATACTAGGTAAATCTAAAATAAGTATAATGACAAGCTAGGAACTTGTTATTGAGTAATTGGGTCTCCGTCTGAACGGTAGGAATGTACCTTACTTTCCTAGCTGAGCATAGGAACATGATTCTCCGTCACATATCACCATGATAGAGCCATTTAGGTAAGCTTAAGGAACACAACAAATATGTAATATATCCTAATGACATAAGGTGTTGCGATCTGACATTGAATCTTTTGCGTAACTATTGCTAAGAACTATTCATTCAGATCAACCGCTTAATTCATTCGGTGGTAAAGAATGCGACGGAATATGGTTGGGTCTAAGTGAGTCAGAGAGCACCTGCCATTACAAACAGACAAGCAAAAAATTGCTATTCATACACAACTGGCGAGGGATTCTTTGGGCACGGTAAAACAAAAAAATCTACGCGCAAAAAATTTAGAATACGAATAAAACATGACATAGATATGTTCAATAAGTCTGGAATGCCTATAAACAGTAAATAAATATGCACATTGAATCTAGAGTGCATGTAATGATAGGCTAAGGCCATCAAATCAGATTAGGTGACCATACAGAGTCCATCACAACGTGTATCCGTCTAATACATTGGGTATCAAAGGATGTTAGGTAATATACACTGGCAAAATGGTATCATTGTACCACCATATTGTACCACCACAAATTTAAAATACATATGATGGCGGGTCAGGGCCTAATATCGTTCATCACATCATGTAACAAGTGAATGAGCCCGTGAATGACCCCGTGAATGGCCGGTTGCGTACACCTAACTTTCCTGGCTGAGTATAAGTTCCATTCCTTACGGAACATGACCCGAAACAGAAGACAACAGAATATGTTTAAAGTACACAATGAATCTGCGCTATATCCCGATGACACAATATTGCGCGAACGAACGGTAAATTATCCTAGATATCAATTCGTTGTTTATCTGCCTATAACATAGGGTAGCGAAGGGTGTTGCCAGGTTTGGTGTCGGATCGTATGAGTTAAAGAGCCACTGTCATACATGCTTGTGTGATCCGGGCGAGGTAAGAGCACCTGTCGTACATGCTTGTGTGATCCGGGCCAGGTAAGAGCCACTGTCATACATGCTTGTGTGATGCGGGCCAGGTATATTTAAAGTGATGATAGACGAGGAGATCCCTGTCGCTACGGGACGTTGAATCACTGCTTTACGTTAATACGAAAACAGTACTAATGTATTCAATTATATGTTTCACTATCGGGTAAAAACGAAGCTGAAAACTGTTGGCAAGAGGTTCAATGGGGTTTCGTTATCCAATGCTCGTTTGTCCTCACAAGCCAAAATAATTTCTTTCAGGACCAGAACAAAGCAAAGTCAAAGGGACAGAGCAAACTGAGGCGAGATTACAGGATTTGGCAATCGTGCTGTCCTGTTTGAATTAACAGTTACAACTTCTTCGATTACAAAGAGAACGAGAGGTCAGAGGAATAGTCAGTGAAGTCATGTTTTTTTTTTGTTAACGGTGTAGTGTTGATGCTCTGTTCGAGCGGTAGAATATAGTTTTTTGTTATCAGTTTCAGAATAATCGTCATCAATTGTTTCACTGGGAAAGCCCCTGCCGACGGTGCTTGAAAATAGATACGGTAGCGCAATTTTGAATGTCAGCAGGTATATTAATGAACATTTTGAGCCTGAAATAGTGAAAGCTTTGGCACCAGTCTCTGTACTTCTGAACTCAGTGTCAATATAATTTCCGTTTCGTATTAAACGTTGATGAACAGGAAAACATGTTCTGAATTTTAAAGACTAGTTTAGCTTAGCTAAGCTCCAGTCGGTCATTAATGTTCTGTCACACAAGTTTCTTTAGAATAGGCGTCACGTGATCACTCTTTCTAAATTACTCATTTTGAGCTACTTTTGCGATAAAGTTCATGCTACGTTGAATGTCTGACAGTAACGTTTTCGTACACCCCATATGGTAGGGCAAACAGAGCACTGATTACAAGAAGTCTGGACCTGGAGTCGAATTGTTTCTTCGTTCGACTGAGAAACATAAGTTTACCAATCAGTTTGGAACAAACCTTATCAACAGGATGCCAAATGGTCATATTGGAATCAAGCTTCACTCCCAGATTTTTGACTTTGTTGACTTTGTTGTCAACAATCTGCAGCAAGATTCTCGGGAGCTTTCCGTGCATTTGCTTTGGATGATGCACTGTGTTTTATTTGTATTAACTTAACGCTCATGTGAAGAATACCAATCATTTATGGAAGTCAACGCTGTTTCTGTATCATTCTTCAGCTTTTCTAATTCACTTGCCGGTCTAACGAACAGCAATTGAACGTCATCAGCGTATTTTATTATTTTAGCGTTATCGAGAGAGTTTCACAGTTTATCCATTGATATACAGATTGAAAATAACCGGTCAGAGAATCGATCCTTGTGGAACCCCGAAATTTACCGGTCTTGTCCATCCAACACGACAAATTGGGTTCAGATGCCTGAGACAGCTTTCAAACCAGGATGTTTGGTTGTTCTGTTGTAACAGTATTTTTCAGCAAAATGTCTTTATTTACACTGTCATCTGCTTTAGAGGGTCCTGCAGCACTAGTAATGATAAACTGTTTTCGTCTACAGTTTTTTATACGAATAGATTTTGAGTTCCGAGACTCAATAGAGGACTTCTGTCTGTATGCACACGAACAGTCATTGATCAGGCTTGCCTCCTTTAGGTAGTCAAGGCGTTGACGTGCAATAATCTTTTCCAAGATTTTTGAAGTTACTGGAAGAAGGCTTACGGATCTATGATTTGAGCTGTAGTTTACCTCCCCCTTTTATGGATAGCTATGATACGAGCGTGCTTCCAATTTTGAGGGAAAGTATTTGTGGCATAGGATGTGTGGATTAGCAGCGGAAAATATGGCTGAATAATTTCAAACCCGTCCTTCAGGCACTGTAACGCTATGCCATCGTTCCTACAAGAAATTGTATTTTGAAACGCGTAATCAGCCGAGACAATTTATTATCTGTTTACCGGGCTCGGTGACAACATTTGGTCCTTCTTGGGGAATGAATCGCTATGAGAGGGAACTGTGAACCGAGTTGGCTTATGCATCACCGAGGTTTCGTGAACAACCGAGGAAATTTTCTTATGTTCTATCATTACCTCTTCGTATGTGTGCTATCCAAGGTTAGCGGAAAAGTAACCTATAAAATCTGTCGTTTCTACAGAATTTTCATAATATTAGAAGTCTCATTTGGTTTCTTGTTTGGCACAATATTCCCAAGGATTTCCCAAGTTTTCTTTTTCTTTTTCTAAATCAGCAAGGTCTCTTTGTTAGTTTTTGTGTACTTCTCCATCTAATATAGAAACTTAGAATTAACGAACAATCAAGCCCAGTAAAATTATAATCGGTGGATTGAAACAAAACTGCAAAACTAACAAGCAATGAGACCTATATATTTACCACGTAAAATAGAACTCCGTCGTCAGTTCACAAAGTACTGAAAAATTGTGTGGCTCAGTCAGAATCAAAATTATTTTATTCAAGAGGAATATAAAAGCCTCGAACTAACGAACAATGAAGCCCGACAAAATTTTACTAGGGGTTAGAAGTACAAACTACAAAACGAACAAACAATTCGGCCTGGTGAAATTCTGCTCAACGTTTGCAATTCTTCTCTACGAGAGAGACAATGAGGCATTGTAGAGCTCTATAGAACGCGCGGTCGACTTTAAACAGCCGGCAGTTTGAGAGACAACGAGGCATTGTAGAGCTCTATAGAACGCGCGGTCGACTTTAAACAGCCGGCAGTTTGAGAGGCAATGTGCTTTGTAGAGCTCTATAGAACGCGCGGTCGACTTTAAACAGCCGGCAGTTTGAGAGACAATGAGGCATTGTAGAGCTCTATAGAACGCGCGATCGACTTTAAACAGCCGCCAGTTTGAAACGCAAAGTTACCGAACAATTAAACATCGTGAAATTAATTTTTCAACAATTTTGTTGTACGCAGATCTGTTGACGGGAAGGTGTAGTGCCTGTCCGTACGTTCGTCAGACGAGCTCCCGGTGAGCGCATCTGTAGCAGGAACCGTGGTTACAATAGATGCGATGTTTTGCTCTCTGGTGAGCCTTTCAGAAATTGTGGCTCTCGATCGCTGAGTCTTGACTTTTTGAAATCAATTACTCTTGAGTTGGTGAATTTACTGTCTGGCTTATGTGCCTCTTGATGGTTGGCCTCTTGACGGCGCGGTGATTTCAACTTCTAAGCCTCTTGGTGGCCCATTTGTTGTGTGTCGGTGAATGTGGATTGCAAGGCTGAAGCTGTTCGATGATTGCTGTTGATGGGCGTGGTTCAGTGTAATTTAAGTGTGAGATGTGGTGTCTTCGAACATCTTGCTCTGATCTTTTCTAAATTGAGTTGTGTGCGCAAAGCAGAGTCAGGAGTGTGGCCTGATGAGTGAGGCGGAGTAATGTAGAGGAGCAGTGTGCGGGAGTGGTGCATTGCTATAACTCAGTTGTTTCACATAGTCCTAGCGTTGTAGATGCAAAATGGTATGTTATGTTGAGTTGTAGGTTAAGAAAGTTCTCCTCCAAACTTGTAACATTTAATGTCTTGCCAGTAAAATTGTTCGTTAATGAAGTTGAATGGCGAGGAAGTTCATCCCCAGGGGATTACTTGACACTCCGTAAAATTCATGCACAATTGCAAATTTGGATCGACTTCGTGAAGAACATCGCTTAAGTTATTTTCAATTTTGTACATAACACGTTCAAAGAAATCAATGTTGTTTACTTAGTTTTCTAATTTGAGATATGGACTTTTTGATAGAAAAACTCGGAAGGTTGTTTATAAATAATAAATTACATTTTGTTTCTGTGTTACAATCAAATCCTGGCAAGAGAAAATACATTGCAGTAGTACACACACAAAATCATAACATTTGCTGTCACGTAAGTGAGAATGTTGGCATAGGGAAAATATTGATGACACTGATGATGTTTTAAAGTCATTTTCAAACACTGTGAAAATGGTATTCTGAACCGATTGCAATTTGATGTTGACACTACAACAAATCGAGCAAGAAACTCAATGCAAGTGTTAGATTGAATTACGACATTCTTTATCTAAGACGATCAAATTTAATTGCTGAAATCTATTCACAAATAAAAAAAATGTTTTCATTATCATCAATGTAGTTCATTCTAGCAGAAAGATTATACAGGATGCAGGCGCTCGGAACTGGTTGCGTCAAGACTCTAGTTCCTCGTGCTTATGTGTTCTGATCAAGGAGGTTGTGTAGATGGAGGCGGAGCAGCCAGTTGCATCGTCGCTAGCGAGTGACGCCAAGCCACCGGCCACAGCCACACGGCGGCCGCCAAGGAGGTTGTGTAAATGGAGGCGGCTCAGCCAGTTGCATCGTTTCTGGCGAGTGACGCCAAGCCACTGGCCCCAGCCACACGGCGGCCGCCAAGGAGGTTGTGTAGATGGAGGCGGCACAGCCAGTTGCATCGTCGCTGGCGAGTGACGCCAAGCCACCGGCCACAGCCACACGGAATACTGAAGGACAGATAGGGAATAATTCATTCTTTGCGCTCTGACTCTTGATAGTAGGAATCTATACTGGTACGGAACATGTCAGGATTGAGTGAAACACAGACCTTGCGAAGGAAGTTGGTTTCATTTATTTATAACAACACATTGTTACATTAGAGTCCATTGAAAAGAATCAACTCGTTAAAAAAATTGCCGACTCATACATTCGAAGGATAGTTTTTTTGCAGCATTTAATTACCTTTCTAGAATTAATTTAGAAACAAAGCACTTTATCAGAAGCCACACGTGATTTTTGGAGGGATTACAACTAGAATTAAGGCATTTGATCGAATATGATTGTTAATTAAAGTTTCATGCAGGGGCAAGTTGTGTGCAACCGACTTGATGCACACAGAAATGATGGGTTTCCGTGCAATTTTGACATCAGTATTTAATCGAGGCCCATGCAGCTACATTATACTGTGCAATGTCGTACGAAAATTGTGCTATGAAAAATACACTAAGACGAGGAGGACAAGGCACAAGTTTTTATGTCAATTAGGACCACAGGGATAATTATTAACATCATCTCATACTAAATTTCGGCAATTCAGGCAAACGTATGCTATTAAAAATATAATGGATTAAACGTGTGTCTGTGTTAACGCTGAAATCACACAAGAATCGTTCGTGTTAACCACTAAATCTCGATTTCTAAGCGATAAGGTGATGGGTTTTCATGCACTTGCAAAGGTACCTATTTAGTGGTCTATTATCAGTAATATTCAATACGATGGGAATGTTTCATACGCGATGCCTTTTCAACGAGACCTGCAATTTGACGGGAAACGTGTAGTTGCCACATCGATGCGCATTCTCTTCAAATTGATTATTTAAACGATACAGAAATACAATATCAACAATTTTTCCAGTCATTAATGTACCTACCTAAGAAAAATGTCTACAGCGCCATAAGTTGGCCGCTCAGAGCAGCCGAAGGCAGTGCAAAAAGCCATCATCGTAGTGACGAGTCTTCTTTCTCCATTCATTTCAATGCATTGCTGCGCGCTAGGTTGCCCCTCTAACTGGCTTCCAGCCAGACGACAGCCAGTTCAGCCATGCTTCACTCCCGAGCGGCTGAGCCGCCTCCATCTATCCAACCTCATTGGTTCTGATACTGATCGTTCGTATACGCACTGTGCTGAACAGCTACTGACCCTCTTTTGTGCACTTTTTTGCAGACTCTCGTTCGTGTACTTTTTTTGCAGACTTACTTATGTGTACTTTTTTGCAGGCTCTCTTTTGTGTATATTTTTGCAGACTCTCTTTTGTGTCTTTTAATTGTTAGAGCTGTATTAAGTGTAAATTATCTGAAAATTCATCACCTGTAAATAAGTGTGTTAGGTGTAATAAATGCTGAAAATAGGTGTAAATTAACGCGCGCGAGCAGTTGAGTGCGGAAATTTCCCAGGACGACGTTTGAGGATGCCTCCTACTCTGGCGGACTGCTCGGTCTGCTTCGCCAGGATGAGCAGGAGCGTCTTCAGGGACCGCGCGGGAAATCTAGTCTGCCACTTCTGTGAGCTGGATGGCAGCTCGACAGGGTCCTGGTGATCTACCAGGGCCTGCGACGGAGGGACAACGATGACGGAGAGGACGGACTCCTTGCGAGGAAGGTTTTTGTCCTAGAGGAGCAGCTGCGCACTGTCGCCAGTGAGCATGTGGAGATGAGAGAGGAGATCGACAGAACTTGTGAATCCGTAGCGGAGGTGAGAGACGAGGTACGTAAGGTCCAAGAGGACTTAGTTAGTAAGCGTGATCTAAAAAGTTTCGCTGCCGACCTCAGTAGAAACTTACGTTCTGATATGGAGAAGACTAGTAAGGTCCAGGCGGAACAGACAAAGAAGCTAGTAAAAGCTGATAAGTTGGTTCTCAATGCTTTACAGCTGGACGGAGAGGAATCCCGAGAGACGATTGACCGGGGGGTCCCAGTTCGATCGCAGAGGAGTCTTAGTGGTTCTGCTCTGACTCCCTATCGTGACGTCCTGGGTAAGAGTCTGCCACGGCAGCACGCATCCACCCCTTAACCCATATCAGGGCTACCGGTGTTGGATGTAAGCTCGCAACTCGCTTCCATCCCAATACCCAAACCCGGAGTACCTACTTCCCGTCAGGCCAAGTGGTCATCGGCTGCCCGGAAACTGAAAACCGGGACTAAGCCGATACCTCGGACCAAGACATCCGCGGATCGAAGCCGCACTCAACCTCGACGGGGCGGAGTAGATTCGGATGGATTTCAGCAGGTCCTGAACCGGTTTACCTTCGTAAACCGGCCCGCGTTTGTGATGCCAACGCGGAGCACTTTTGAGACACTTGTCCTTAGTGACTCAATCGTCCGACACCAGGCGGTTGAATTTGCCCATAGGTGTAAGACAAAAAAAAGGCAGGTTATTTGCAAGCCCGGTGCCACGTATGAGAAGATCAGAGGTGCCCTTGCAGAGGTTGAAGTTTACAGCCGGGCGATACTCTTAATCTGCCATGTAGGCACCAATGTTCATAAAAGGACAATGTCGGAAGATCTGTTAGCCAAGTATAAGCAGCTGATTTCTAACGTCAAGGCAAAAAGAATCGAGTGGTCATCACATCCATCTTACCGCGAATGAATGATGATGACGAGCTGTATAGCAAGTTACCCAATACAAATCTAGCCCTCGAGACCATTTGCAAGTCCAGTGGAGTATCCTTCATCAACTTCTTTGATGACCTTTGGGTGAGGCCCGATCTTTTCCTTTGAGACGGCCTACACCTGAATGATGTAGGAAATGCCCGACTTGGCAGACTACTCCACTTGTGCTCTAAAAAAAAATATCCACAAAAGGTAAGGGGCCAGCGTGCTTTAAACGGACCAGTTTTCTACCGTAGGGAACCCTACCTAGAGGGCCCCGTGCCCGCAGAAAATTACCCCACTGGAGCGATGACCCATCGGTCGCTTCAGGAGGGAGAACCTGCGGGCACGGTAGATGCGTTACAGGGCTCACAAGAAGGCAGTTTTAGGGATGGTCAAGATCCTGGTCCACAGCCGCCACAATGATAAAGAAGTCGAAGACCGAGACACGCACCGTCTTGAGGTTTTCTTCTGTAACGCGAAGTCCTAAGCCCCTAAGTACGACGAACTGCGACCCTGTACTTGTTTGATGTCATTGGCATAAACAAAACATAGCTCGATCTCCAAAGTAGAAACCTGGAACAGAGATAATGCTACCAGTCTATAAAATGTTCAGCGTGGACAAACCCACCCCTAGTAAACGAGGGGCGGGTCCATGCTGTACAAAAAGAAGACACTGCATCCATTTCTTAGAGTAACGCTCTCCACAGTTTGTTGCAAAATACTCAACGCAGAAATCAAAGTGGCCCATGTGACACTGAAGCTGAAGCAACAGTCACACCCTAGCTGAACAAGCTGCCCAGCTCTATGAGAAGCTGGAAGAAATGGTCTCAAATAATCACGAGACTATCATCTTCGGTGACTTCAATCTCCTTTATATTGACTGGGTGAGCTTAACCTCACAGGCCCCAGGCAATAAATTAACGGAGTTTATCGCCGGTAATGGCGTGACCCAGTATGTTCGTGAACCAACCAGGGAGAACAACATGCTAGACCTAGTCCTGTCAACTGAGGAGCGCTTGGTGGGCAACATCCTAGTTGGCAACAAACGCAGTGGAATTCAACATCAAAGTGGCCCGTTCAGCCCCTCAGGGAGCTATACGCCGCCCCAATTTTGCGCGAGCAGACTTCCAGGGATGAGAGAACAACTAAGTGCGCTTAACTTAATCAAACAAGTCGGAGAAGGTACGATGGACGCTTGCTGCCGCATCCTCAATGAGAGAGTTAACGATGCCAGCGTCCGATGTATACCCTTGAGGACAATTGATCCCGCTCAAAGGATTAGGCACCCTTGGTGGAACGTCGAAGTTGCAAGAGCCTTAAATCGTCGCAATTAACTAAATGCGCAACGAATGAGGGCTAACACCGCAGAGGCGACAGAACTGCATCGCCTGGCGTGTAGGACAGCCGATCCTCTAAGCGTACGAAAGAGAAAAACATTGCGGATAGCGCCAAAGAGAACCCAAAGGATTTCTATCGCTACGGCCACGAACGTAAAATTGCTAGGGACTCAGTCGGTCCGCTAATGGATGAAGATAATGTCCTCAGAACGTCACCTGAGGACATGTCCAGTGTCCTGAATAGCTTCTTCTGTTCAGTGTTCACAGTTGAGGGTCCCGGCTACGAACGAGATACTGTTCACGCTGGGGAAGTCAGCCTCAACGTCATTGCTTTCACAAGAGAGGAAGTTGTCAAAGGACTTGAAGGACTGGACATTTACATATCGAATGGTCCCGATGGAGACCACCCAAAAGTTCTTAAGGAAGCTCGAGAACAATTGGCAGATTCCCTCACCCACGTCTTCAACTTATCGATGACGAGTGGCGAGGTCCCCGAAGACTGGAGAGTTGCCAATGTCAAGCAATCATCAAGAAAGGTGACCGACAATCGCCCAGCAACTATCGATTGATCAGCTTGACGTCGATCGTGTGTAAAACCATCGAGCGATTGATACAAAATCATCTCGCCGATCATCTGGAAGACAACGGACTCATTCATGACACTCAACACGGCTTCCGCCGTAAGAGGAGTTGTCTGACAAATCTGCTGGACTTTTTCAACAAGGTGATCAACGGGTACGACCGCCGCAAGGCAGTGGATGTCATTAACCTAGACTTTCAAAAAGCCTTCGACAAAGTGCCGCACAGGAGACTGTTACACAAAGTCTATGAGCTCGGCATTGGTTGCAACGTACTTCGCTGTCTGCGCGCCTGGCTAACAGGACGCAAGCAAAGAGTCAGCATAGGCTAGGCTTTGTCTGAGTGGGCCCCTGTTACCTCTGGGGTGCCCCAGGGCAGTGTCCTGGGTCCTATCATCTTCCTCATTTATGCAGCATGCAGCTAGATCTCGTAAAAATCGTCCAATGGTCGGAAGCGTAGAAGATGCCCTTCAAGGTTGCAAAATGTACAGTTTTGCACATGGGGTGTCGCCATGACAACTTCAACCACACGATGGCAGGAAGCGATCTTGCAATTGTTGGCCAGCAGATAGACTTTGGTGTCCTCATCTCGAAAGATTTAAAATGGAACGTGCAGGTCGAAGAAAGTTACACGATAGCTAATCGTAGCCTAAGCTACATCTATCGTAACTTCCTCAGCAAAAACGAAGGACATTGTATTGCCGTTGTACACGTCCCTTGTCCGTCCCCACCTCGAGCATGCATCCCAATTCTGGTCTCCACACATGAGGGAGGACGAAGCCAAAGTGGAACGAATCCAGCATCGTGCAACTAAGCTCATCCTGCAGCTACGCCACCACAGCAACGAGGATGGGCTTGAAGAGCTTGGCCTCATCACGCCTCCATCTATCCAACCTAATTGGTTTCACTGTCCACTCCGCTGGCTGCATTTGTCCAGCCATCGCTCGTCAGCTGATACGATGACCCAGTAGGTGTGGAGGCGCGGTTGATGCAGAATGTCTCTTCATTGAAGAGGGTCGCAGATGTTTGCTGTTGGTGGTCCGCTTTTTCAGCATTTGTCTGGTGATGCTGATTATTTAAGTTCTGCAGTTTGATGGGTTGTGCTCGAAAGACTCAAGTTGAAGTTGGGGTTTGTTTCCAATGATAGTTCAATTCCCGTTAAAATTGTTGCCTCTGTCGCGGCAGTGAATGTTCAGGTTAACGTTTTGTTGTTTTGGCAGATTGTTTGCAAGACTCTGTTGCAGGCCTAATTGTCACATAACAGCAGGCCTAATTGTTTTTGTGAATTCGAATTCACAGATCAAGGCTGATGCTGTTGAAGTTGTTTGCGTTCCTTTTATTTCAGTTTATAACCCATAGAATAGGCCGTCTGATATTCAGTCTTCAGCCTAATAAAACTGATCCATTCGTTTTTGTCTTCTAAAGGAGGTATTTTGACAAACATCACCCTGGATGTACATCCATACTTGAAGATATTTGAGTTTTGAGAGCTGATCTCCGAATGATGTCCCGTTCCTGTTCTGAGTTCAATGTCGCAGTAATGGGACGGGATCGAATTGGACCGGACCCTCTGGATGTGTTGCGCCGCTCACCAATGCGGAAAGTTAGCGTTAATGGAGCTGCACTATTCATCAGTGTGCTTAGTGATTGTGATAATAGTAAAACTTAACTGCTCGACACTTTCACCATCGCTTTCTTTAAGATTAATAATACTAATGTTTTTACTGCCACTTTTATTGTCGAAAATATCAACGCTATTACGTGTCACACCACAGTCTTCTTCAATGCTCTAGAGACGTTTTTGCACATCTACTGTTGAGTAGATAGATGTGTTCGTAGCGCGGATTAGTGAATGAATAGAGATAGAAGAAAATAGTCACCCGGCGATCGGCGCGGACGGTGGTTGGCCCGGACGGCGGACGGTGGTCGGCGCGATTGACGGGCTGGCTGGCGGTTGAATTTGTTCGTATGTTTATATGGTATACTGTTTTTATTGAGTGTATACTAGGTAATTTCGTGCGTATTCACTAGTATCATTATTTTTTTTATTGCAAATTTCATTGCATCCCTTTGGATTTCAACAATAGGATAAGAAAAATATTTAGCCTACGTCATATTTAGTTGCTTTTGCTTCTACATGGTATACAATTTCTACATCTCTCTCTCTCTCTCTCTCTCTCTCTCTCTCTCTC